>KB697171.1:0-30806 GCA_000349165.1 Anopheles christyi
AGAGAGAGAGAGAGAAAGGGAGAGAAATATAGTACGTGTACGCAGGCATAAGGGGTGGTGTGTATTATCATTATTATTATGTATGCGCACCGCATGCAACAACGTTTTCGCGCAAAATCTGCGACAGGGCATTGGAGGAAGAAAATTGTTTGATCCCTGGCAGAACGTGACGGCTGGCCGGTAGACAGGGTTATCCCGCCTGTAGAAACCGGCATCGCACCGAAACCCGATCGAACGGTGTTGCCATGGCAAGTTTAAATGAGAAATGATGCAAGTTAAAATAAATTGACATTATTCATGAAATTATACGGATGGCTTGATGCCATCGATGAGTCGCGTCCAGTATGTGCCCATGTGCATGTTTGTGTGCTGGTGTGCAAACACACAAGCATGTTGTCTTGTTCGGGCTTAATTTGACCAATTTCTACCGAGCAGAGCGAGCTGCGTAGCGTGATGAGGAGATGCATTCCGTACTGTGAGGAGGCACAAAAAAGGGCACCAAAAATACAAACCAAAAAATGAACGAATACCGCAAATCCAATAAATGGCAAACCACCGCCAGGGATGCGTGTGTGCTGCTTGATGGTAGGGTACGTTAATTTGCATTCACCTTTGCAACAAAAGCCTTCGCTGACAAGAGCAAATTAGCACACCTGATGGCTTTCTCGGTAACTCGACAGGTCAGTTGCATCTGTGATAGCTTGATTCATGCCTGCGATCTGCCCAACAATCGTGCTTGCCGCCCGGGAAAGGTATCTTGAAGGAATCGCGCGGAAAGATGAAAGGGATTTTGATTAATTTTTGGGGCATTAACACACCAGCCGGAATACATCGTTCAGGCAGCTACAGGAGTAGGGTAAAGGATCATCAGCAGCGTGTACGTTGATTGCTGTGTGTGTGTGTGTGTGTGTGTGTGGATGAATAATTGCGTTATTGGGATTGCGGCAGAATATGTTTCAAACTGAGCCTATATGAGAGCAACGATGGGTAAACCCGATTCCATCAAACTCGTACATTATTCGCACTGCGAAGTATGGAGACCTTTGAGGATTGGTTGAGGGATTTATTAACAAGTGGGTTAATCCTGCACGAAGCATTGAAAGCTACGTACCAACTTGCGTGATCCTTGTTTTTACCCATTCGCAAGGTACATTTTCTTCACACAGTAAATGATCCGTACCAGTTCAAAGTTCACCAAACACACGAGTCAGTTTCGCGATCATTGGAATTAAATGCGATATATTTTCGTTGCCCATTGCGTTACTGAATTTTCCATACAAGCAAACAGATCAGAGCTATCATTTTTTTCCAATGCCACAGATTTTTTGGAACAGCTCTCTTTATCCATTTTCGACATTTATTTCCTCGGCTGATAATTCTGCGTAAATAATTACACACATGTAAACAGGTTTATACGTTCGCTTGTATCATATTTCAACGGAGTCGGTTTGATATCGTGATGAAGTAGACAGTTACAGCCAAGAGAACATATCTTGCTCAGCTGTAAATAAACCATCGTTGTGCAAACATATAGCATTTTGCTGGTTCTTTTAAATACTGTAAAAACAAGATAAAACAATGAAATTGAAACATTTAGATCGGTACGAACTGAAAGGAAAACTTCGCCGACTCCTTTAAGAACAAGCGGAGAGGTGTGAAGAAATGACAAAGGTTTCCCGATTGTCTCCGAAAGCAGGCACGGTCGATGCTATGTGAACGGGTATCATTTCGTGCTCGCGATATTGCCGTGTATTTTGATGCTAAGCATATCTCTTTTACAAACAAGCGCACACACGGTACCCGTTCGCTATGTGGATGCTGTTGGTTGGGGGCCTTTCAACGAAGGCTGCCACTGCTACTGTTGATGATGATGATGAGGATAATGTTATGTGTTTTCCGTTCGTTTTGTGGTATCGTTTTGCTACGGTTTCGGTTTTCGGCGGTTTTACCATCGGGTTGCGTAAGGGTCGTGGTAGCATTATCTAGTCTTAATATCTACAAATGAAGAAACCAGAAGAGAGCTAGCAGGCTTTCCAGCACCCCAGAGGCTAGAGTGAAGGTCACAATGCGTACGGAGATGGAGAGACGCCGTATCGTATGCCGGCACCAGTTGGGTAGAAAAAGGTAACCATGTAAAACTGCCGGAATTCAATTACCACTTTCTTGTACGACTTTGTTATCGTACAATGGCATTCATTCCCGCTCAATCGAGCTCCGAAAGGAAAAAGCGTTTGCGATATCGTATCCTCCATGTTGGAGCGCTTTCTTCAGTCTGCCTTCGGGGTAATCTTGTTTCTCATCGGGCAGCCCCTTATGTCAGCAGGTTGGACAAAGTGTGCGCTTGAAGGGAGCTGTGAGACCGTGAGTTTTAGCCCTCCCTCTAGCATTAGCCATTCATTTCGCCCCATTCGGTACAATTTAGTCGTACATTTAATTGGCTCCCGTTTCACCATGTAAGGAAAAATGCTTTCCGTACGCAGGGAATCGTTTTCAACGGAAAGAAAAAGGACACCCGTGCAGGGCAAAATAATGTTTGCAAAGGTTTGGTGGTAATTTCCATGCAAGCAACATACGCTGTTTTACGTATGGCAGTCTCTTTCTAGCAGGGTTTGTTATGTGTTCAACAGGAGTTTGTAGCACACTCATCAAGCCTTTCGTCAGCTAGTCACACGGAATGAAGCCGGCTTTGGAGAAGAACATCTTGAGAATGTGTATGTTTTTTACGCTGATGATTCGTAGAATTGTATGTAATGATTTTGCCGCATTTGCTACCTACTGTTCTGCTACCGGACCGGATTAGAACCCAAATTTGCCCGAGGTAAATTAGAACGTACAAAGCATTCCAACAATACTGGATGAACAAAAAATATGTCAGGTTGGTGGGCAGCAACAACAACAAAAACTAAAAACATATTTTCGAGAAAAAATTCCTCGTATCAGCATTCCATCTCGAGGGTTTTAACCCACCTTTGTGTTGTCCAGATATCGTTTAGAAGGAAAAACAAAATAATGTGGAAAAAAAATAATGTGGTAAAAATAAGTCTAGAAAGCCGGTATAAGGCCGGCATGACCACGTAGGTCGTTTACGCCAAGCAAGAAGAAGAAGTGGCCATATGCATTAAAGTTTGGCTAGATTGTTACACTTTGATTGACGTTTGATCATTTTATATTATTTTATTTGAGCTAGATTTTAATAAAATGTTAATATTTAATAGATTCACAGCTCATACAATATTTTCTTCATTACTGAAACACTTCTTATAATTTTCACAAGTACATAAACACCCAGTTTGTGATGGGAAATAAAGTCTCAGTTAATTAAACAACCAGTGCGATAATTTGTTGCAACGCCATTCAGTTCCGGCGTATTTCACATCTACACTAATGGAAATGGTCAACAATCCCACATCCGGTTGCGCTCAAAGTGGGATATTTACCTATTCCGGTCCGTGTCTGTCGCTCGGTTGGTTGATTTAATCGGAAAATTAATTCAATGATGAATACAGCAACCCATTAATCTGTCGACTCACGGCATCAACAACGCGACGAGTGACGTGTGTGGCTCAGGAACATACTTGGGTTAACTCATTGTAAAAGGGATTGTAAGAAGCATGTACAATTATTTAACATTGGCATGGTTTTGGCTCGTGGTTTGAAACGCTCGTGGTTTCCAATTTGTACAGAATGCTGTGTGCTGCTGTGTCCCCAATACCGGAAAACCACATTTCATAGTCAACCTTTTATATCGTCTTTTACCCCGGGGCAGCAAATTTATCATCGGCCCCTAGGGAGTTGACGGAAGGTGTGTTAAATAAACTCATCATTAGCAACAAGGCAGCTGAGTGTGATAATGTATTTTTTATTACCATTTGTAGTTGGAAATTTGTACCACTAATCAACACGCTTGAATTACATTCATCGGAAGGTGTTTGTGATAGGTCAACCAGTTAAAATTTAAACTGGTACGCAATTAGCAAATTGTATGTAGCAAAACGTAACAATGTGCTTGCATTTATTACATTTCTCTCTTACTTTTCGAGGTTAGATTGCATTATGAAAAAATGTACCCATCAACAATAAAACAAGCAGCAATGTTCACAATATGCTAATTACAGTAATTCAGACAACACATAAACAAAAAAGAAATGAAATTAAAAAAATGGTCCAGCATCCACTCATTCCTGTGAAAGCATTTGAGTCGGTCAGCCATTTTTTTCTTACCGCTTTCAAACCAGAGGCAACATAATCTTTGTGGATGGTGAAAAAAATATGGAACGTATAAATGATAAACTATGCGAACAAAGGTAGGATTTAAAATGCGTCAACCTCGTTGCATGGATTAACGAGTGTATGCATACATTTCAACCACCATTGTGATTCCAACACATGGTTGTACGTTTGTGTGAGTATTTAGATCTTAAAAACAGTGGTACAAAGTGGCAAAATGCAGCGATTTTCATTTATGTTGTGCACAATATAAATACGTTCTCATGCAATAGTTTTATTAGTTTTTTTCAGCTTCGGTTTTATGTCATTTTCTCTGCAGGTATGCTGATGGAACATGCTCACATGCTGGTGTAAAGCAGAAACACGCGTTCACCAACTTGCACATGATCTGCTCGACTGCAGTGCTTTGTTTTACAAATATTGTGCATATTGGACGAATAACAAACGGCAGTGCTATGACAGCGCCGGACATCGAAGTGGCAATTATGGCCAACCCCAAGGGTGTATGTATCTATGCTGTGTGGCACCATCATAATGCTCTTAGCAGCAAACTCTTCCAGAGCTAGCACATTCGACAAACAAAACCCTTACGAACGTGGTATTTGTGCATGATCCCACTCGGGCTCCGGTATACATCACACGCTATGAATATCAATAAAATTAATTTCCAAAATTATTTATATCAATGACGTGCATGTGTGTGCGGGGTTTTCTAGAGATGCATTAGAGTACCACTGTTAGAAGCTGAAGTATAAATAGCATTTATCAAAGCATATCGTGTGGGTGGTTTGCAGAAGCAAACGAAATGTATTGCGTACCTGATTTGAATGGACCATGTCAGCCAATTGCTTCGGTATGCTGTATTTCTCATGAAATGCGTAACACCGTATGCAAAGAACGAGAGGAAAAGAGAGAGGATTAAAAGAAAGTGCATTGAATGATTTTAACGTTAGCAGACACAGCAGGAGGTAAAGGATATGCCTGCTACTGCTCTTTGTATAATACTTTTATATCATTTACGTTACCGTGCATGCTTGCCAGCTGAAATGAAATGAGGAATGGTTTTTAGCCGGGTTTTCCACTGTGAAGCCGGCAAGTGAGCAAACCGATGGTAAACTTTTCATTATACGTTAAAGGGTAGACCGACAGCTGGTAAGTTTGGTGAGCAGTGGTCTCTAGCAATGATGTGAGTAAGGCCACAACAACGCAATAGCAAGTGTGTTGTAGTAGCGGTGGAAATGCAATCAACACATACCATGTCTACCAACATATTGAAAATGAGTAAGAAAGAGCATTGCTCTCCTTGACTGACTGCCTATATTATAAAGGTAGTGTGGATGACCAGGGGATGGGGTTTGGTTTGGAGAAACATGCTTGGTGCTGCTATTTGTGAATAGATAAAACGGCAAGAAATCGATTCGAGCAGTACTGACAAATGAATGGTTTTGCATGTGGTTGTGGAGTTTTGCAGCGTCTCGCATGCTACCTACTTTCCATCACAATTCTTTTCAAACCCACCCCGACGTGAGTGCTTTAATTGAAAAATGAAAATCCTCTTGGACCGAGAGGGTTGTAGGTTTTTTACTTATGTTGCGCACCAAGTGAATTGTAGTGTAAGCGAGAAAGGAACTGTAGCTTCAGTTGCAGCATTCAACCAACCAGCCAACTAACCAGGATGATGCAGATGAATGTTGTTGTATGAATCAGAGGAAAGGATGGAAAGCTAGAGTGGCGGAATCGCAGTAGTGTGTGGCAAGTTTGCCTGCTGTTCAGCGTTCCGTTATTGCGTGCTAAGAGGATGAACCAACCCCTCAACCAGTGGTATCTGCAGAATATTTTAAGATTTACCAGTATAGTATCTCGCATTTCCCCCGTTCCAGTGTGTTGTGGCTCGAAGAAAAACAAGAGCACAAAGCAGCGCGCTTAAAAAATAATGCCATCTCAGCTCAGCTGCAGTAGTCAGACTAGAGAGACATACACTTACCGCATTGGAATAAATTTGTAGCCAAAATCGGCAGTCAAAACCAACTTGCTGACCTTCGAGCTGCAGTGTTTTTCACTTTTCATCATCATGTGTCTTGTAAACGGTAGATGAGAAAAAATACAAAAATACATTCATGGTTGGCCAATCGTCGCGATATCGTTGCACGGCGAAGAAAGAGAATGCGTGTTCTTCCTCTAGCGAAAGTGGTATAGTGTGAACAGATAGCGAAGAAAAAAATGCAATCTTGGTGCACTGTTTTCACTAACGTTCTGATGTGTTTATTGGTCACGGTACCGAATCCTGAAACTTTGGTGGCCTTTGGTTCGATGTAGTTTAAGCTCACGAGGGTCGCAAAAACACAAGCTAAGAAAAAATAGAAAGGAAAACTGTGCAGCCTCAAGGGTGTGCCTGTTTGGTTAGCCAGCTGAGTCGTGCTTTAATGGTGAGCGAAGATGATCAGTAACGAGCAGCTGTCATTACCGTTAAGCTTGTTGTTGTGCTAAGGACAGCTACCATCTTTGTGAGGCTATTTGCTGCACTTTGCCGTACGCTTGCATGTAGCTTGGCTAATGCTGAACAAGCTGTTTATGGATACTTTTGTTTTAGTAAAGAGATAGAGTTTGTTCACCCCTCTTCCTGGTGCAACGAAAAGGTTTAGGAAAAAAACACTTTTTTAGTAAATTGGTTAAAATAGTTTTTGCACCAGTTAAATGTTTTTTTTTTCGATTAACCTTCAGATAAGATCTCTTATAACGAAAGTAACGTGCCTTTTTGGAGCTGAACACCTTAGAGCCATTCTAAATCGTAACATAAACTGTGATGAGATTTAACGCAAGAGAAGTAACACAGCATATTTCAAGAGAGTTATAAATTTAAGGCAAAACTAATACACAAAGCGCTCTACGTTGGTTGTGGTTAAGAGGCAACGGAGAAACCATCCCAAAAGACTCAGCGATTGTGGGAGTGATAGGGAGTGAATGGAACGAATAACGGCATAACGGAATAACGACACCGCTGAAGATGGCCATCTGCTACTGAACATGAGTGTTTTGCCAAACGCTGCCAAACTATCATAGATCATGGAGTGTACATTTCATGCAACTTTAGATAGCTGCCTGTACGCGGAAAATCGAAATTAAAAGAATGCAATGCTTGAAAAATGAAAAATATCAGCAAATCATTGAGTATGCTTGTACACAAAATGATGACAAAAAAGCTTGTGAATTATTTTTGTTGATTTTGGTATGAAAAAAAAAAGGGAATTAACCTTTAAACATCCATGCAGAGTATATTGTACACTATGAACTTCGTGGAGAATTAAACCATTGAATTAAACACTTAATATTTTGAAGCTTTAAATGTTTTTTTTTTGTGAATAACTACATCACATTTGATAATAATAGTAGGTAATATTAATAGGACCAAAAGCTTTGAGCTGAAAAATGAGTGATTATCGATATTTGTTATTTCATCCTTAAAACTCATAAAAAACAATTTGTAGACATTAGATTTTGTAGAGTTATTTGCAATTTGAATCAAATCTTATTACAATACAATCAGGTGAAGAGGAGATAATCAGACCATGATAATTGTATCTTTTTTAAATTTTGTTTTTTTTTTAATTTTAAACGATACTATATAGCACATAACTCCGTATTATCTTTAGTAAAGTGTGCGCAGTTATGTTAATATAAAAAAGCAATCGTAACTATATGCAAAAATACTTAAATTGGCAATATGGTTCTTCAAAAGTATTTTTTTGTTCAACTTGCCATAACGATCTAATTATCACATACTCTTTTGCTTTTACTATTATTTATGAAGTTGTTTACTAACAAACACTGCCAACTGAGATCAAAGCATTGATCACGGTGGACAAGAAAAGGAGCATCAATAAAATGAAACACATGAAACTTGAAAACTAAAACAATTTATTCACTAAAATCGATCGATCCAAGACTGTTTCAGATTGAATTGACAATAACTAATGCGTCTAATTGCCTTTGCTTCAAAAATTATGACAATGCCCTTATGTCTTATATACTTATTTTGATTTTTTTTGGCTTCACTAAACAGTTCGGCAATTGATCATATTGATCACTTAAAGATCATACAGGTTGTAGAAATTTTAACTAAAATGCAACTTTAAAATAAAATAGATCATCACAACAGCGTATATCGTATTTTTTGGTAGGTTTTTTTTTCTTCAATAATACTATGCTATATTCAGGAACATCATTTTCAGGGTTTTGTTTTAAATTGAAACTATCTGCTTCTCAAGCACATGTTTACATTTATAACGACCTTTCTGTCAGATAGATTTCTCCCTGTTGAACCCACTCGAAGCCCGTCCGTAACGAATTGTAAAACATCATACGAGAAATAATATTCACAAGCAAACGCAACAGTTTGCTGTAAGCGTACTTTACCCCTTGACGTTAATCATGATGATGATCATCATCTCCATCAACGGTGGGCGTTGGATTTCGATGTACGTACTTCTGTTCCCGGTCCCCAACCGGTGAGCACAATAATTTATTCAAAACGACCATGTCATAATATTTAATCCCTGCACATCTCCTTTTGAATGATTGGGGACCAGATAAAGCTTCTTCTAACGAAAGTGGATCAAGCACATCGTCCGATTGCGAATGAGTTTTGAAATGGCAGAAGAGCATTCATGTTAATTCCCACGTGTAGGGTGTAGCGAGCAAAGCAGCAACAAAAAAAATCGACCATCGTGGATATGTTCGATGTCTTTTGTGTGGGTAAATGGAAAGGCCTTACTCACCATTCAACCCACACACTTTTGCTCAATGCGTTCTCAATGCTCTGTTGCAGCTAACAGTACGGGCAAGATTCACGGAAAATGGTGATCAAAAACGACAGTTCCAGTTGGTGATCAAAAACGACACGGGAAAACCTTAACCCTCTTATAACGTTGCACACGGATTTAAATGATGCAGATTCTTGATGCAGTGGCGGCGCATCCCTCAAGGCCACACGAGCGTACGGGTACATGCCACGGTTCAAAGACGTTGCTGTGCAGTGAACATTCCCATCCGGTCGATCTCGATGAGGGTGGGGTTGAGCAACCGTCCAATGCCAGCTTTCCATCTATCCAGAAGGCGTTCGGTACCGTGGGGCCTTGTCACTTATTTTGAAGTTTCCTATGGCGAACCAAGACCTTTCGGACGAACTACCGACTGCAGCTGAATGAACGAACGAGTGAGGCAGAATTATTTCATTCTTTCACAAGACTTGGCTCGAGGAACTCTTTCAACCTGCAGCAGTCTTCCGCAAGCGTTCGTGCCTGCCTACGATTTGAAATGGATATAATCAAAAGTCGACACGGGAATCTTGACAAGCATCGTCAAGCTCCCAAACGGATGCTTCCATCTTCCTCCGAACTATGTCAAGCCTTCTGAAGGGCTACGGCAGATGGGAAGATAAAAGGAACTCAATAATAAAGGGGCCTGTCTCCTATTCACGCTGATGCTGCGGGCTTCTCGAAACTGGATGAACTAAATACATAAAGATGCACACCGATTCTCACTGCTAGAGCCATACAACATTCTTTTGTGCTGCAAATATGTGATGGGAAAGAAACGACGGAGGTGAATGCGTGTATCTCCTTTTTTTAAATGAAACAATACAAATTACTACATTGGAAATATTTTCTTAAAACAATTTAGCGCTTAGTTTAGAAGAAGTAAACTTTTTGGAAATAATTCATGCCATGTTTTACTGAATTCCAACTGGCAGAATGTAAATAATGAACAATGTTTAATAAATTGAACAAAAGCTAGCCTTCGACGTACATCATCAAAAGTCTGTAAAACTATGTTCCACATCAGGAATGAATAACAAAAGAGTTGGATGTTTATTGTTTTAGATTTACAACACAACAGAAATATAAAAAAACCCCTTCCGTTAGCCACTCTGAACCATAGTACATTTCTGATTTCTATTGAATTATTTCAGCCACATGGAAGGCGGCAGCGAGCGACACAGGTGAATTACACTCGTTTGTATTTCATTTCCTGCCCACCTTACGTGACGGAATCGATTAACAATGCATAAAACATTGATCATGGCAAACATGCAAACAATTTGACGTTTCCTCCTACTCTCTTTCCATTGGCGGAGGTCAAAGGATACGAAAATGATGACGATTCACAAATAAACGCAGAAAAGCGATGCCCGGGTGACAATAACGAGTTCTTCATCGGTAGGTCCATCAGGTCGATCAGATTGGCCTATCATTGAGGCATGCAAGCATGTTTCGTTTCGCATCAATCGCCTATGTTTAAGCACATTCCCGTGTGTGTTTCATCGATTTATGCGTTTTGGAGCACCCCTGATCGTAGCTCTGCTACAAATTTTATGGTTTTGGGAAGCGTGGATGTAGAAATTGTGAGTGAAGAAAGACGATCCCACGATGCAGGCACAACGGGTAGTAGCAGGAGGTTTGTATCAAAAAATCATTTGTCAAAAAACCGGCTGCAAAGAATGGGTTGGAAGGTTTTGATTCAAATAGGGCCCATTTGGCGTGCCGTAATGGCTCCCATGTGAGCAAAGGCATTAAACTGGGAGCAAAAAATGAAGGTGGAAGAAGTGCGCGGGTGAGATATATGAGGTTCCAAGGCAACAGTCATGAGCCCAAACCATTATGCTCTCCGTCATCGTTCTTCATTTTATAGCCATCAAAATGCTTGCGGCGTTTCTCCCGTTGCTGCACTGTCCATCGCTTCGAGTGTTATTTGTGTGCTAGTACCCATCTCTAACCCGATATAGGACAAGCGAGTACCTCAGTACTTGCCGACACCCGGGAGCTGCTGGTTGTGGGAAGAAAATGATTCATACGCGCACTGCCGAACACAACTTGCTTGCCAAGACGATCCCACGTGACGGTACGTGTGGTGTGCCTTTGAGGCTGCCCAACATTGCGGCCTACCAGTGTCTAGTGCTGGAGTGCAGTGTCGTACTCGTGCCCACGATTGCAGTTGCAACCATGGGTAAATGCATCATGCACTTGCCATAACTCAGCCAACCGGGACTATGATGTATTGTCTTTTCCGCTTCATCAACCTGACGAAAGAAAACGGGTTATTGGGGTAGGGTGCGGGACGTGCAATCGGTTGCTTATGTGGCTGCACTGCCGGATTTGTGTACTACCGGTTACGGATACGTTATGATGTTCCATTTCAAAATGAGGAAGTGCGTTTAAGTCGGTTTGGTTGTAGCAGATGTTGAGCGCAGAACGGTAAGCGAGTCTCTCTTGTAGTCATTGTTCAGTTTGGCAGCAAATCAGGTGATTGTCATGTTAGCTACGCATCAAAATGACATGCAACGAATAAATGTATTACTTTAGGTCGATTTCTTTCCTATGTATTTTCTATTGTGTACAATGTGTACTGTTGGATGTATGTAAGGCATTTTTCCTTAAAAGGTAAACATATTGTGAAATCATCCGAACCAAACCAGTATTTTGTTTTTATATGACACCGGCGGTTTTTATTCGAAATGCAAACTGCGTTCGTTCATTTCATTAAATTTGGTGTGTGTGACTGAATTTTAAATAATCATACCCCGATATTTATCCCACAATCCCGGAGTTTTTTTAATGATTAATCTTTGATTTTAGTGAATTAATCCATCAGTTAAATAAATGAATGCAACAGAAAATACACCTTTTAAAATTTAAGTTTCTTGATAATTTTGAATACAAATTTTTAATGAAGATTGAATCAGAAACTGATTGCACGGAATATTAGATAAGCGAATAATTGTTGAAAATTTGACATGAAAATATCTTTCAACATCAACTTTTTTTGAGAGGCAATTTAAATCGTCCAAAACATACATTTCAGTGCTAGTTTTGTTTATTAAGATTTATTACAAATGACAAAAGTTTCTTTCTTCAAAATTTTCACTGATTCTACAAAAATCATTGAAAAGTAATAGAATGATTTTAGCAATACAGCCTGTTGCTAAAATGGCTGTTCTTTCCGAATAAAAAAAATAAAAGGATTTTCCTTTTTTCAAAAATAAAGTTTTTTTTTCATTCAGACAAATTGGCAATGCTTAGGATAGTTTATCATTAACTTCTATAACGGCATATGAAACTTTTAAGTTTGTCGCAAAACAATACAAAACCAAACATAGCTTCTATCACGTTACCATGTTAAGGAACAACTTCCACTACTCAGTGCCCGTGTATATTATGTTTCAATTCGATATTGTACGTGCCACAACAAGCTCAAGTTTCACTTCGCTTCAAGCAACAGCTGGATATAGTATTGCTTCCAACTCCATACCAGAACCCAGCGCAACACTAATCGATCAGTGATATTTGATTCTCGGCACTTGGTTTGAAAGTTGAGCACAACACTAAGCACTTAATTAGTGTTGGAAGCTTAGAGCGATAACCAAAACGTTTCTCAACCCATGTTCTTCACCCAGGAGGACGAAGGACACACAATGGTTGTCGGTAAAAGCGTCAGCCATCAAGAAGTTTTAATTGGTTTGATTGAAATGCTTTTGTGACCACGTGTTTGGTTCTTGGTCGGTCCTTGCTGAAACAACCACACTTGCAAGGGTATAACGACATGAACGTGGCAAAACTTTCTTACCATGTTTTGCTCCTAAAATGTTATTGTAATATAAAGCTGTACGGAGTATGGTACCGCGCCTGCACAACGATTTGTCGTAAACCCCCAGAGAGGTACTATTAGCACTTGTAATGATATGCAAACGAGTCCGACTGTAAGGGCGCAACAATTCATTTTTCGATTGGATATCCCCAGTGTTTTGGTCCATTTTTTCACCGTTTCCGTTTTGTGAAAACTATTTGAGGTTGACTTGTTGATAGGTTATTACCGGATTTATTGCTTCGAAGAAATTCCAAACTCATCACTCCGATAGACCACTCGTCCACCGTACAACCGCAGTTGCACCTGGAAATTGATGCCAGGTTTTCAATATCCGGCCAGAGTGGATTGGTTTTGTGATGCTTGTTTTTGTTGTTGCTGCTGTCTCGCCATCAATTGGGTGGATTTATGAAACCAGACCGGTTATGCTCTTGTGCGAGAAGGTATCGATGTCATTGAGGTTACACGAGCAGCTGTGGAAAGTCACTGAGGAAAGCAACTGCAGCAACAGTCGTTTCATTGCGGTTCGAACGGATCCAATGGCTGATGCTTCTACTAAAAAGCTGTCAATTATCGCGTCAACTGTGTTGGTTAAAACCTATCGAGAATGGGGTGATTCTAGCAGTCGTTCAGGAGATTTGTGGCGATGGATTATCGATCTGTGGTATCGTTTGAGAATTATTTATCGATTCACTGTCGGGTTAACTGTGCTTCTAGTAGGTTATAGACTATAAGTGGTCATAGTTTTTGTATGCATTCAAAGCCCTTGTTTTCAAAATGTAAAATATGAAATTTGTGCAGGAATGATAGCAAATTTCCAGTAATCTTTTCTCAAGTAGTAGTACACAACACGCGTGCTGCAAAAATATTTAAAAAATGCGTCTTTTGAAGGAAACAAAAAATTTGCATTTTAAACCTTTCCATTTGTGAGATTCTTTTCATGATGTTACGCACCAAAAACCCAAAGCATAGAAAAATATCCAAAAAGCTGTGCGTAGTAGATGAAGCAAAATGGCCAACGCACCCTGCAGCATCAGCGGCTAAAGCTACTACAAGTATGCCGTATCCACGTGCTTGTAATTTCAGCTGGAAGTTATGTTTCGCTTAAAGAAAGCTGATCCATTCTCCGCATAGTGTAGACGTTTTCCTGTATGCGTCGAAGAAGCGTAGCGTTCTTTGCTTGGAAATGCCAGCGAAACTTCAAAGCTGGCTGCCGTACGTTAGGCGTTCGCATTTGATGAAAAGGTGTTATTGGGCGTGTGGTGAGTGTAGGGCTATTTAAAAAAAGGAACAAAACATATTTTTTAACAAAACGCGCACGCAAGAATGATCTCAACTTGCACACCTAAAAATGATGTAATTTTACTCTCTTTCTGTACAGTGCCTCAAGGAAAATTCTAGACGCTTTCAGTGTGTGCGCATCTACCCTACAAACAAAGGCAACACGAGACAATATGGAACAGGAAAAAAAAACATTGCGAAAAACTCGTACCATATGGTTTGCGATCGTTGAAGCATTATTACTCTAATAGTCCACACTGTTCGACGTGTTGTTGTGTGCTTGTATGTATTGCTTCGTACACATGGAGATGGAGAGCTTTTTTGCACCCCTGGGTTTGCCTTTCGTGTTCTGTTTGTCCACTTCTGGTGCTGTCCGGACAGTGAGAAAGAAAAATGCGAAGAAATATTGCACCATCAGGGTCGTACCAACACAAAAACCCTTGCGTCAAGATTCAATAGAACATGGATAAGTCTAGGAAGATCGCAACCAAAAAAAAAAACATGCCTAACGAACGTTTACAGTGCACCGCCGGTTGGATGCACTCTTAGGAAAAGCTTACAGCACACGTGAACGAAGCGCTTAAGCCATGTTACATCCAAACATGTAGCCATTACATCCTTCCCTTTCCCGGGGGACAGGATGGCTACGTGTCGGGTGCGAAACTGTAGCCTCCTGCCACCGCGACATCACCCGACAGTGTGGTGCAATAAATCATTTTCCCTGTTCCAAGCCGTCCACTATGCCGTGTGTAGCTGCCCACTATCAGGAAGTGGCTATTTTTTCTCACTTGTTTTGTCCTCAAGGTAGAGGGTGGAAATGGGGATTGATAATCTGCTGCACAGGCTGGCTTACGAAAAGCTGGATGAAGAGTGGACAAGGCGATGGCGTTAGAAAGAAAAATGAACCCAATGTCCAATAATTGTGGACGTTCGTTCGCACACTCAGGATGGATGTGGTACCAGCACCAACATGTGAAGCTATCTTAACGCGACCATACGACAAACATCCGACCCAGGCACTGGACGCAATAGATATTGAACTGGGAAGGCAAAGAGAAACAAACATGCGACCATCTATCGATAGGGCGCTGAAACATGGATGACAGCTTTGGACGTCAGCTACGATGCCCTGCATACGGTACTGAGCCTGTGTCATTTTTTCTTGTTCTCTCTATCTCTATTGCTACTGTTGATGGTTGCAATCCCTGTTTTCTTCATACCAAAGAACACCCAACAATGGCGATGCACACAAAGACAATCTGCAGTACGGCTTAGTTATGAGTAATGAATCAACAGATATATGTGCTGGTGGAAAGCGCACCCGGGACGGATCTAGGTGGATAATCTTTGAAAAATGATTTTTACAAGACAATAAAAAAATGCTTCCACAAGTGTTTCGATTTTCCGTTGTAGTAGCGCTGTTGGTACAGGCAGTATAATGCTTTGCGTTAAAGATACCCGTTTAAAATTGTCCAATCGCTTTCTCATCGTGCAAACTTCTTGCTGGAAACATGATGTGCAACTTCATAATACTGAAACGATAACCGTCCCATCCGTTCCTGGGTGTTACAAAACTTTGCTCTTTTTCATGGCAAAAGCAAACCATCTGGTAGAATACTCACACAATCCTGCAGTACCGTTTGACCCCTTCGAGGCAGAAGATGCTTGCTCCGTTTGCTGTCCTATGCGAAAGACATGAGAGAATGTACGGTTTGCGTTGGAGCTGGCAAAGGAAGAATTGAATCCGAGGATTTAGCTCAGCCCATTATTAATCGCTGTTTGGTTCGCGGGCGGTTTGGAATGCGAGAAAATATTTAATAATGTGAGCTACGGTTATAATCCCCAACACCTACCTCAGCCTCAAGTCTTCTAGAGGCTATGCATTTGGATTCACTTTGTCCTTTTGCGTACATGGAAAAAAGGAATGAAAGAGAGGAGGCATTCTAGCAACGAAACGTTTTTATTCTAGTTTATTATATTCCAATCGCGTCCTACCTTACCATTGCTGAATCGCTTGAGAAAAGGATGGATCACACACAAGTGGCATAAAATTGTTTCCCCTACTCCAGTTTTGCATTGGATGGCAAATTCTTTTATAACTCTGGTACTATCTTCCTTTATCACATAAATGTTTGGTAGATTCCTTGGAGTCACCTCTGGAAACCCACCCGACTGAAGAAGGGGCAGCATTGGTGCGTCAGAATCGGAAGGGAAAACGCACCGGAACACACTGCCATTTATCTTCACCCTCAGTATCTTTCATTATCATCTTGCAGCAGAAGGATGTCACCGTTCGGGTGCATTATGCAGGGAAAATCGAGAATGTTCATCTAGTTCGTTTCTTACTGTACGGTGCCGTACTTTGCTAGTCTGGTACGACGCGATTCTTGGTTCGTAAGGGGGGAAAGTATTTTTTTCTTTCTTACTTACCTCTTGCCATTGATTATTCTTGACGGCTGGGGTTCAACTGATGGCAGACTTTCCTTTGGTTGTTTTCCCACTGTACGAGGCTTTATTTCTTTGCCTTTTTGTCCTCTCATTGACGCATAGTTTACTGCAGTATTGCCATTGCCCTTCAATATCGGTGATCGGAGCAACTGGCAATGATACTGGCTGGTACGATCTTTTAAGTTGGCCAAGGAAACTGAGAATGCACCACTAACAAAAGGCTGCCGAACAGGAAGCAAATGACTCGGAAAGGTTTCCTCATCGTTTCTGTGCAAAACGGTATGGATTTTTTTTGTATTGCCTTTTTTGCACATCATGTATGCTTGGAACGAGTTGTGGTTTCGATAACGCAGAGGAAGAAAGGGTAACCTTTACTTGGAGTCACCCGTTCTGTGAGTTTGCCGATCATTGTTCGGATATAATTTTTCTTATGTTTTTTCTCTCCTGCATCGATAAAATTGCAGCACACTGAAACCAATTAATCACAAAATGGAGAGTAGGAACTAACCCACACTGGTAACTTTTCTCCGCTAGCTATTTGCAAGTTAATCGTTTCCGTTCTTTCATGATTCAAACACCATGCTGCTGGCTGGTGGTGATGGTGTGTTTTATTGATGGCCGTGTGCCTTTGCGATAAAAATAAAAAAAACAAAGAGCAAAATTATGACCCAAAAACCTGAAAAACATTTCGACGAAATCATGGTTTGAGAAAATTGTCTCATGTCTGGTAAACGGTGCAAAGAGCTTGGCCAAAACGAACTTTAAAATCAAACCTAATCGAAAATAGGATTGAATCGTTTAATTGTAACAATTCTTTGCCATTATTATGGAACAGCCTAAAGGGAATGGGAATGTATGCTAGCCTCTTGAAAATTTACAATTATTTTTGGGAAATAATTTTGGGAAGAAATTAAATCATAAGAAAACCATCAGTAAAAACAATAACAAAATCATCTAGAAACCTTAAAAATTGTGAAGCAATGTGGAGTGCTATAGTTTAAAATAAGTGATTTGAAACAAACTTGAAAGCAATGAAAAAAGTGGTTAACTTTTATAATACTTTTATTTCTATCGCAAACATTGTTTTCCATATGATTTTCATCATGAGGTGTAAAACTGTCTTGGCTTTCGTGGCTAGCTTTAACACACGTTTTAGTTTCAACCTCACTGAACCCAACGAATATACATCAGCACAATAACCTTTGCCTCGTCAGCACAATAACCTTAACATATTTTGTATTAGCATTTTCGTTAAATTGGTACTCATTAATCGTCCCTGCATTGACTTTTTTGTCACACAATGAACTAAAGTTTCCCCTGCTTCTCGCTTCTTACTAGTTCTCGTTACATACACTCACTGACAAATATTGTTAATTAAAATCTTGTTGTTTTGATTTTAATATGATTCTTACGGCAAAATAACATGTATTTTCTCAGTAAAAAGATCCAAAGAAAGTTCATCATCGTGTATCGAACGCCACAAAATAAACGAGTTCGTATTAAAATAAGTCAAGCGAAAAAACACGTACCGTGAGGAAAAACATAACCAAACTGCTGACTTTGGCTGATAAGAATTATATCTGCGTCATGCAAGTCTCATAAAAATCATATAAAACATACTCCCCCAGCAGGTCGAACGGTTCGGCACGGTGGTTAGTGTTTCTCATGTTTGCCCGGTCGCGACCTTGATAGAGTCTTCGTGACAAACTGTGTTATTGGTAATATGTGTGTATGTGTGTTTGAGTTCATGTTCAAAGAAATGAATACTTTCACGGTCGCAAACACATGGTACGCTTGGTGTCGGAGATTGGAACAGTATCGGAAATCGAACCGAAAGACTGAGAGTGGATATTACGATGGGATAAAACTAACAAGCTCTGGTAGATGCGCTAAGGGTGTCGCAGTCGGTGCCGAGTGTTCATTAAAAAAGCTTTACATCTAAAATGGTTAATATTTAACGGTTGCCTGGACAGGGAGCAATGCTTTGCTGGAAGCATACAGGTTTTAGCAGATACGGTTCGTTGTTCTGCACATAAACTCGTCATACGCTTGGTTGAGATAACAGAGTTGTTTAACAATACTGTGCAACGAGGGCGAAAAGGTTGCTTGGTTAAAAAACTCTTCCCTTTGTTTGCAATCAAATATGAATGAATCCAGCAATACTCTAACTGGAGCCAATTTTAATGGCAAAGCATTTAAAGCTCCATTGGGTATGTAAAGAGTTTTGTATAATTAACAATTAAACAAACTGCAGAGTGGGCAACCATTACCCCAGGAGGTGAAATGTCTTGTTTGTTGAAAATTGTATAAACGCTGTAAATTAGTTCACTCAAACAATCATTTCAACATCACTTACTTTCTATTCAACCAACCCAGCCCTTTTCAGGAAACTATACAAATGTGTGGTTGGACACACATGTTTTAGGGCACCAACACCATATCAGCTCGACAGCACCATCCTTCTAGCTGCGGTACACCTACAACATTGGTCAAATCACTTGTCATTGTTCGCGTTGGCAATGTGCGGTGGGAAAACACGAAGGTGAGCAAATTTTTGCTGCAGCAAATATTATTGTGTAGCACAACGGTGTTTGCTACCTGCCACCTATCAGAACAGGAACAATCAGGCTCTCGAAACTTGGGTACGAGCTGCATAATACCCAGACCGGTTTAGCTTCTGCTGCTGCTACCGGTGCTGGGAGTGATGATAGTGAAAATGTTTGTTTCACGCTTCACTGAAGCATGGAGAAATAAAAAAAGTGAACGCGAGCGTTTTGGACAGCTTGTGATTAGGGAGCATATCCTTTTTCCCTCATTGTTTCGGCTCATCGGAAACATTCAGTTGTGTCGACGATCCTTCTATAAAATGCGTCATCAGTCACGAGTGCTGTGTTGAGGGAGTGTGGGTAGAGCAAGCTAGAGCGATGTTATTAGAAAATTTTCTCATCCACGCTGTAAACCCAGCTAGAAGGATGGTGCTGATACGAAGGATAGATAGTAGAGCGTGCCGAAAAGCCGAGAATGTTAAGAAAAGTGAAGTTGTTTAAATAGTTCAAACAGTTCACTGGCACATATCACGTATGCAAGCACAACTCGTGGTGAGAATGTGAAAAACTCTTTCCCCTATTCTGCTGCACTGTTTCACCAAACGGTTCTTCCCATTTTCTAAGTCTCATTAGAGTTTCGAATAATTCACACACTCCCACATACACACCCCCACCCTTATGCTGTCATTCTTATAGGCGTTCAAATGAGTGTTCCAGCTAGCGGGATCACGGAAGGATAAAGAACCCACCACTCGCAGAAACTATTGCAAAAATTCAATTAAAAACTTCTCAAATGAAGTTGAACTTTTATCAATCTGCAACCGGGAAATGGAGAACGTCAGCGTTGTGTACGTATGTGTGTTTTTTGTGTGCAGTGTTGCATTTATATCGTGTGAAGAAGGCTAGTTCAATGGCAATAGAACTTCACCCCTTTTCACACGCATGCAAGATCCTATGGCTTTGATAAGGGATGCTAGTTTTCTGTTATTTCTGTTTCACCGTATTGACTGACTAGCAGACCCCACACATCAAGGCAAAGTGCCTCCACAGTGCGTCAGTGGGTCGTCTAGAAAACGCTTCCCGTTGCTTGTTCGACCAGCAACAAAATGGAAAAAGTACTTTCGATCAAAGCAACCCAGTGCCAACTGTCTCGTTTCAGTATGCTGTGCCGAAAGTTTAGTCAAAATCGTGAAACTGTGTATCCAGCGGTTTACAACAGTGTTAGCAGGGCTGTTGAAAAGCAAGTGCGGTTCTATAGCTACCACACAAGCTTCAGTAAAGTGAAGTACCGAGGCAAACTCGTCTCTTTTGCAGACTCAACCGCAGATGAGACAATTTAAGTCAGCTTCAAGCCCGCATCGGGAAGGATATTTGCGATTTTGCCACGAGCTCTGCGTTAAATGCGTTCCGAAAGTTTGTTTTTGTTGTATAGAAATTCGCAAAAAAGACTAAGGCATACAAAAAGCAATTCAAAATCTCTTGCTCTTCCTTTGTGCAAGCCTTAGTTTCAGGGCATTCAGCACAAAGTGTCGAGACCTTTCCGGAACTGATTTTGGGGTTTTAATTAAGCTCCCATTCAAGGTTGCACAGGCGCTGAATGCAGCAGTCCTATCACCGTGCCCTCCGCACTTTCTAAAAGTTCCATTTTCGGTTAGATTTGTTCTTGAGGATTTTAATTATTCCCCGCTTTTTCCATTCCTGTTTCCTTGCTCCTTGTGGGAGACGTTGTTTCGTTTGAATTTTTGCTCGTACAATCGTGATGAGCTATTTTTACCCCAAAAATATTTGTGCATTTGGAGGGCGAGAGCTAAAAGGTGGAGCCACTTTCAAAGTGCATGAAATTATGGCAACGTACCTCAACCATCCGACAATCTGTGCCACGCCCGACCAACAATGTGCCAATTGTGGTTAACGACCTCTTTGACGTCTCTTCCTGGTCTGGAAAAATGAACACCGACTGGGAAAGCTTTTCATGCTTGTTGGTGTGTTTCGCTGGTGTTACCAAAATAAGAAGGTTGATTGGCTTGTATGTGCCAACACAAAGGGGAACAGAGAAAAAGTTTATGTGACACTCACCCGTCACCTTTCGCAGTTTCGCAACTCCTATTAGCTCCCAATAATCTGCCGCCCTTTCTGATGTAGGATTTTTTTATGGTTTGCTTTCAATGCTTTCAGCACTGAGAGTGCCATTTGCACCCGATGCGTGGAACGGTAATGGGTGGAATCAAAAATTAATTCCTCTTCTGCGCGTCCCTGCGCGAAGACTATGTCGGGAGTATCTTTTCGTGGAATGGGATCAAACACCTCCTTCACTGGTCATAGTAACAAAACGACAAAAGGAGGCAAAAAGTTGCGCTACTTTACGATGGTGGCACTATAAAAACCTGCTAGCCCCATTCGCAAAGCCATTTGGCCACCGCGCTCATTACTGTGTTCCATTTAGACAGTTTCGAGCATTCGAAAGATAAGAAGCGGACGGCTTCCAAACTGTGGACACAAATAATATCGGGGGAGGAATTGTCTCTGAGAAATGTGTTTCCATGCTAGATTTGTTGGATCCTTTTGCTTTATGACAGAGTGAAGATGGAGTTTATGGAGACGCCTGGTGCTTTGTACTGTGGCTTGCTGTATGTGTTGAATGACTCGATAAGAATGATTATAACAAGAAGGGGACGCTCCCCCATAGCTCCGTTGATAATGGTATCGCACCGCCTAACCCGTGTGGTTTCGTTGATTTGGGTCACGAACTTGGGTTCTTTTCGGTGTACGGGTAAGCGAAAGCGGGATGGAAAATTTACTATTTACTGTGCACATTTGCAAAACGTTGAGCGGTCTGGGTTTGGTGAGGGTTAGGCTGCAGGCACCCACACTAACTAACATAGCCGGACACAAGACATTTTATCCATAAATGACCCAAAATACGACTACACGTTTGCTTTCATCATAGAGAAATTTCATGAATTATTCATGCAATTGTGACATACGGCTGTACGGTATTTGTGTCTGCGGGGCGTGCTTTCAGCAGTATCCGTAACCGTGAAGCGTTCAGATTTCGAATGACCGAGTTCAATCGAGATGGGCAAAATGAATCAGGTCCGCTTGTGCTCACTTGAAAATACTTCCTTCCTGCAGCATGGACCAACCGGGAGGAGAATCAAGATTTTAAACATTAGTTTCTCTCATGATGGAAGAATAAATTGCTTCACCACCGTAACATGATTAGGGCTCCGGCAATTTAATTTCGTTCCGTTCGCCTCGTTTCACTTCCGGATGCATGCTGGAGTGTGGGTTGGAAACTTCACTATGCCGTTCTGTGTTCCGTTTGCTCAAGACTCCCTTGGGGAACGTGAAAAAACCTCCCAAAACAATCTGTCTCGTTTCGTGTCATTCTGTGTGGGCTTGTGTTTGTGATTCTCGGTGGTCTTTTTGTTTTGTTTCATCCTCTACTATTTATTTATATTTGTGTTAGGCTTATGCGAGTCCGTGAATTTTCTTGAGCTTTATTTCTCGTGCGTCAAACTGGAAGAATTTGTACTTTTGAATATTTTTTGGCGTTTATGCTGCTGTGTTTTGTTTTTCTGCTTTAGCCGACACCCTACAAAGCAAAGAGGATGGAAGCATGTTTTTTTTGTAAAACAATGCTTTGGCATTCTTTCCCTTGGAGATCATTTTTTGTGGTGCGTGTGTGTGTCCTGATCTGGTCTTCTATTTTTAGCAATTTTAAGGAACAGAAGCAGCATTAGACTTGAGGTTCGATCAAATGAAAAAAGAAAAAGTTTGATGGAAAAGGTTGTCGTTCCATTTTTCCTGACATTGCTTTAACATATATTTACCCGCAAAAAAGGCGTTCTCAAACACACTTCGGTTCATAAAAAAAAAATCGGTCCATTTTTCCGCTTCAGTTGCTTGCAGTTCACCGATTGTGAACGTGCAGCTCCAAAATGAAGCCAGGCTTGGCTGCGTAGAGTTGCTCCCGGTCAAACAACAACCCGCCCGCTCGGCCAGTCAGCTTTACCATTGTACGACGTTTCAGGATTTGTCAAATTGGCGTTGTCTAGCAACGGGACGAGCATGTTTTTCCAGTGACATCGTTTTACTAACCACTTCACGGAGATGGATTGCATTGTACAAGGCTGGTGACATTTTTATTTCGATCCGGAGATGGATTTTGTACGTCACAGGATTGGCAGTGCGTACGTACATTGCAGAACGGTATACGCAAACACTTTTTAAAGCAAAAAAAAAATGTGAGGAAAAAGCTATTCATGTTGGTTTATTCCCTTTGCTCTTGTGATTATTTCCGTGCTGAGCAGCATTGAGTAGTATTAGTAGCATACATTTTTTCTTTTTTCATTCTCCCATTCTCGGTGGGTGACGTTAACGAATATAAGGACGCGAAAAGTGGCAAGCTCCGTCAAACACTTTCGATCAAATGTCGAATCGATCTCGAATCGATTGATCGGATTGGGATAGGGGACAATGACGGAGAGTTTTATTCAGTTAAGTCGAAAAAAAAGAGTTCTGCTGTTCCGTAAACCCATCGGTGGTATCGATGAGGCAAATCGAAGATTATCGAACTGCTTTTGTGCACTCATCGGTGCTAGAGTTTGCGTTCTCCAATCTCTCGTTTCAAAGAGCTTTTGTGATTTTTTGAAGAAAGTACTTTGGCAAAAGCAAAGTATCACATTAACTCACCTGACGTGTCCGCTAAGCCGCCAAACGAGAGTCGCCACACTCCTTGGAGACCTCTCGTGATCGTGATTGGAGGGAAAGCATGAAAATAAACTTAATTCTATTTCCTCGAAGGACCAAAATCTCGTCTCAAACTCAATCCACTCATAAACATGGAATAAAGAATATAAAGTAGGAATAAGATGGGCTCTGTCGCTGGACCGGTGTGGCTTTCGTGGCAGATTTGTGTGAATTCCGCTAGTATATTTCCACGAAGTGTACGATAGGAATTTTCTTTGGCGCTGAAAGATGAAAGTCAACAGTGAATGACAATAATGGCGATCTCAGTCAGTTTAAGGCCAGGTCGAATGCGAGCGGTGATGCGAGGCCTTTGAAGTTTTTGTTTGATTGAGTTTCGTGTGCTTGGCAGGTGGTACACACGGGAGATCCGTCAAAAGATATGCTTGTTCTCGATTGTTGTTGGTGTATTTTTTGTTTGCCTTTTTTTCGCAAGTTTAATTTCATCGGAAATGAGCTGGCTCCAATTGCATTGGAGACGTAAACTTGCTTGACCGTTTACGGAGTGACAAGGATGTTGTTTAAATATAGAAGAGCTGTACCTGGCGCATTGAAAATTTTACCTTTTTTGAATTAGTTTCAAGCAAGTTTTAATTTTAATTTTCGTACAGTGAATATAAAGTTTATCTTCATTTTAAATTGAGCCGCCTCTGCCTTACACTGTGACACTGACGCATCAAATCAATTTATGCCTTGGAAAAATAAAAATGGAAATTCAACATTACTTTGACTTTGAATAAACCAAAATATCGTATTACTAGGTACTTTTATTATTAAATTGTGTAATGTATAATTGCTCAAGAGAATAAAATAATATAATTCTTGGAAGTTTTCTTGGGTGGAGTTTATTTATATTTATTTTCTTCGAGCCAGCTGCCCAATTTCACTAAATTGCTTACAATAGAAAAAGGTATTTTGTATAAATTGTGATTATAAAATAATTATTTTTAGTGAATCAGTCTTGAATTTGCGATTGGCCGATCATCGAATGGTAACGACGTAACCCTTTCATAAGGTCCGACGTTGTTCGAATCCCAATCGAACTGCCTCCCCATACGCAGAAGATTATGGGTACACCATGTCACAGAAAGCCAAGCACCATAAGTACCTTGGCTGGCCTTGATCGGCAACGTTTGTTGTGCTTAACAAGAAGAAGAGAAGTCTTTAATGAATGACATTTATTTTATTAAATTGGGATGTGCTCATTTGAAGCGTTTGTAAACTCTTTGTTGCTTCTGAATATCAAAATTTAACAAGTTAAAGCATTGAAAATTAATTTAAAAACAATTTAATTGACAAACACTGCGCCGCAGGAATACAACTAAATTTGTAAATCTAACAAATAATTATCTACTGATTGTCGATGTGTAATTTCACGACAATCGATTGCCAAATGAAAAATCTGCTAAAGCCAGTTCAAAGGCTAAAATCACACCTGTAAGATTCTGAATATGGTTTACATTTTAATTATTTACTACAGTCAAAATGAAACAAACTGGGCTGCAATTCAGTCCATAAGTGCATTTTCTTTTCGTGCAACTGTCTTTTCTCCTGACGAAAGAATTGAAAACTGCAAATTGATTCACATGTTTTCTCATGCAACTAAACAGAAGATGAAAACGATAAATGTGTTTTCAGAAGAGGCTACCATTACCCTCAACACCCGTTGGCCAATACAATCGCACAAACAACACAACATCAAACTTTGACATTCCTCGTTGGAGACAAAACGTCGCCAAACACATTTCCTGTAAGGATGTTAAATGTAAACTTTCCATTAGAAAAGAGTGATCGTCCGGGTGGGCCCTTGAGGACATGCATTACCGGTCAGGGCAAACTGAAGGATATGTGAGAGCACGGTTCAAACGGTGGGCTCGTTTCCGAGGACGCAATGCCATTCACTATAAATATCAATTTAGTCCAAGACTCGCGCCCGGGATGAGAATAGCTTCGGGGAGTCATTCTGTGAGTGGAAGGATTTGTCACTCAATGTGTGTATGTTTGTACGAGTCTATTTTATTGTTTCCTTTCTCTCGCTGACCTTCAAGTTGTGTTTGCGACGAGGAAAAAAAATAAAACAGCTTACAGTAGCGTGGGTAAGAGTATGTTTTGGTAGAAGCACAATTGCAACCAGCAAGCCATTACATTACCGATCCATACTGAGCTCTGCCACTCTGGCGGCACACACATGCAAGAAGCCGTCTTGCCTTCACTACTGCACACGCACACACGTTCCATATCTGTACGTGAAAAGGAAAGAAATCTCTGACTAAATAAAATAAAATAAAATTTGTTTTTCCTTCTGTACATTTCACCGACAAGAGCTAGTGCGGGGAGAATGTTGACTTTGCCCAAACATAAAAGACCGAAGGTCATAAATTTCAATTTCTCGGAACAATTTTTATTTTTCCCTTCAGCCTCTGTAACGAAGATGTGGAAAAATTGTCCGCGTTAGCTGGAACAGAACTATTGCTGCTGTGCTGCTCTGTTTCACTAGAACGGTCATTTCCACCGAGGTTTCCACACAAAATACCGTTTGGTCCGCCACCGCCTACAGAAAATGGCCAGAAGGAATGACGCCACCTTGGAGTGGATTTGGTCCATCATCAGGAGAAGCTGCTGCCAGAAATGCTGCAATAGTTGAATTTTTAAATTTATTTCCTCTTTCTCATGGGCTGCAATGTTTAACTTTCTAATCCCGCTTTGCTCTGATGGTTTGTACGGTTGATGCTGCTAGCGATCTGGTGATGCTATCTATTTATTCAAGCCCTTGCTTGAAACTAGGCAACCGAAAGTTTTGCAAACCCGAAGGTCCTTGCGGTACTTGCAGTCACCGTGGCTGTGGCCTGGCTTCCATTCGGTGCTGTGTTTGTTTTTTCTTTTGCATTTTTCTTGCATTGCTTTTTCCAATCCAAAATCGACCGACGTGATGGATGGAAACTGGGCAATGGCATCCATCATGTTTATGCTCGTTAGTGCAAAAGCCCGAAACACATCCGTACGCTAAGCGTCATGGACCGTAAAGCGACCATGGAAACGTTTCGTCATCAGAGGACATTTGCGGAGGAAAAGAAGAACGCGATGACACCAGATCGAGAGCAATAAACTGCACCGACAAACATACGTGACATCCGGATGATATGTGTCCGAGTTGTGCCGGTTTGCTTTGCAGGTTTATTGTTGTTGCTGTCCCTGTTATTCCTGATCTTGTACACACTGTGCACCGTTTCAGTTCGTGCAATCGCTTCAAGCAGTTCTATTTGTTGGTAAACGGTCTTCATTTCTCAGCGCCGACCGTCTCCGGGTTACGTTTGCTCTCGCTTTGTATCAGTGTCAATGGTAGTTCCCTGTCTGGTTGGTAGATGAAATAAAATTTTAGCTCCCAACGAAAAATTACACCATCTCCGTGTTTCTCAAGCGAAGGATTTTGCATGGCACTGATAGATTATTGTGCTGCGTATTGCTCCGCATTCGCGTTCGGTAACATAGCGCTTAGTTAACAGAGCTTTGATTGGTTTCATTTAATTAGGACATTTTGAAAAGCAAGGAGGTGAAAAGACATATGAAACCTTTCACATATTAATCACAAATTATGTATCTGATCAAAACTGGAAAAGTGTACAGTAGTTAACATGACTGATATAACAACGATCCAATGCACAATGTAGTGCAACTTCACACTTACATTTTTCATTTAAAGAGAAACACCAATCACAAATTTTGAACAATTTATGAATCGATGTATCGTTAATGATCGATGTAGTTAAAATAAAACAAGTTTACATTTTACTTTTTGAGTAAACATTTGTTCGTTTTACAAATTGAAAAAGATCGGCTATGCACTGTTGTCGAGTATACCTGGAACAATTCAACTGCAGTCAAGTTGTGTAGTGTAGTGAAGTGGTTGAATAGAAAATGTTGCATATTTGTTTGGGATTTTTCTTAACCCTTTGCTGTCAAATTATGACTCATCGCGAGTTGAGCAGTTTCTAGCAGCTTATGGAGAATTTGAAAACTGTATGAATTAAACTGAATATTTGATTTTCATTGTAAATTATATTATCATCAATTGGGGAGTGCAATTACCTATCTTTGGATACATAAAACTTTATTCTACATTTTATGCCTTTATTCGTGACATTAGGTCTGTTGAGTTTTTGGATCCTCATCTGAACTGTTTTGCTGTGTCCTGTGTCTCACACGACCTGAATATTTATTTACTTATTAAACTTGTTACTTATCTTAACACACATTAGGAGTTAGCTTTTAAAATATAATGTTTATTGTAAGAACACCTCCGTACGTAGGGTTTCTTTGGAATAAGAAAACATACAAGCTAATTTAAGCTTGACTCGAACAGTGGTTTGCAACAAAAACAAAGTTCAAACATCACCATAAGGTACCATCCCCTATTCTTTAAACACTCGCGATGCTCTCACTTACGCAACACGCTAACTACGTGTTCATTGTGTCTGACTTGTTTTTCATTAGTAGAGAGCTAGAATCTACACAGCGACATTAAGGTGAAACTTTTCCACAAAACAAAAACACCTACCCATAACAATCTAACAATCTAACGGTCAACGCCCATTGAGCAAATCCTCCGAGTGTCCTGTTGAACTTACCGAAGGGGAGAAAGCAAGAAAGGGAAACCAGAGAAAAAAACTCAATCCCAAACTGACGCACTATGGCAATGGTGGAAGTGGTGCAGAAATCTAACCACAACCGGGACTAAGTTGGGGTTGGGAAAGTTCAACCGGTCACCCATTAACACCAAATGGGTACGGAATGCGATTGCGTACTGTCCATATCGTCGCACTGGACCTGCCCGGAAGTTGTATCTACTTGGTGAAACGGAGCGTCGATGATCGACGGAACTATTTGGCATTATCACCCGTGACCCGTGGTTGAACGAACGATACCGAGCCGAATGTGCCATTAATACAACCGGGCTCGGGGTTGCAAACGCTGTTGCAACACTTGCCCCAAGTCAGCTAGTATTGTGGACCCAGTTTCCCGGTGCTTTTCGTCACACACACACACACACACACATATCCGCACACACAAAAACCTTCAACTGTGGCGTCATCTGGCGGAACTGTTATTGTGTTCGGCGTTCGAGCATATCCAGCGAGTGGGTATACGAGGGGATTTATGCGGTGGTGTGTAAAACTTTTCGGACACCCACACCATCATCGTCATCAGTAGCGGAGTGTTTGAGTTGGTCGGCGTATCAACAACGCACGCAACGAAGCGAGCACTTTTGGCAAAAGCGGCACTTTCGCCACAACACCAAAATCGCTCCGGAAGTAGTAACAGTTGCTCGGGCGTGAATTATGCTTCTTAAGTCAACTGTGCGAAGGACAGGTGAGAGTGGATGCAGTGGGACGGTTCCCTCCTCTCAAACGGTTCTCCGCTTTTCCCAGAATGTATGGAGGCGAAAATAGCAACTTGTTTAAGCGTAGTTAGGCAAAGTTTAATATTTGATTGCCAACTGCCGAAAGCATTTCGAAACCGTATTTGACGGTAGTGAGGAGTCACACAAGGAGTGTGACGATTGCCCGGAAATGCTGCGTTTGTTTGAGTTTCTATCACAGACTTTTCCATCGGTGTTGCTTTTTTCTCTTTTCCTTTTTTCATGAAATGAGTTCCTGCTGCGTCAAAATGCTGGGTTTGTCGAGCAGAGTGGTTCTAGCTTTGCTTGTTGCTTCTGCTTTTACCGCTCGACACGGATCGTCAGGATAATGTCCCGCTGGTTCCCGTGCGCAACGTGAGCGAACGTGAAGTGCTTTTGGCGGCGAACACCGTATCGTGAGTCGTTCGTAAAGGCGTTTGAGTGCCCAGCCCCGTAGAACATAAACCATCAGGTACGGTTGCGTCCCGAAAAGGTGAACCAACCCATTCACTTACCACGAATTGACGCGCAATGTGCCCACTAACGGCGTAGTACCGGAACTTGGAAGCTACCATACACAACTAAAAGTAAACGATTTGCCTAAAACCATGCTGTACTTACGTACAGCCTATGAGTATGCTTTTTTTTCGCTACAGTTCGCCCAGTTTCTCCAGCAAAAGAGGAAAGTTTGGATACATGGCATGTATACCCAGCTTAGCTTACCATCCTCCACTCTGTTTTCGGTAGGTGTATGATAGCTTATCTGTTTAGCGTCCATCCGTGTACCCGTTGCCCGGTGTGCGTGTGAGCGTAATTGTGAGTCATGTGCATCGTAACGAGAGATTGGAAGGCTCATGTTGCGCTGGAATGATCACTGGCTGTATTTAAACAGGAAAGCTGCTCGTCGTTCAGCTCTCCGGGAAGGGTGAAACATTTTGCACGCCTCGTAAGCACATTGAGTGGTGAAAAAACACTACCCAAGCCATGGATTCTCTCGGTCAGTGAACAAATAGAAAAGTAAATGTTTACAACACTCGTTGAATTGTGGTTCTTGTCGCTGCTGCATTTGCTGTTCTTGCGTTACGGTAATGTTCCCGTGGAGCCTCGTTTTGTACGCAGCAGTACTCGTTATGGCACAAGGAATGTAAGCATGGAAACCATGGACAAGGGCAGCAGACCAGCAAGCAAGAATGCATTCGTGCAGACATGTTACCATATCAGATTTGCCGAAGTCCTTTCTCAAAGCTGATAGGGTTGGTTGGGCACACGGTGATGAAAATGTTGATGATGAACGGCTTGAGATCATCAACACACGTGGCGCGTGCGATCTCCTGAGATTAAAGGAAAGTGATTTTTTTTCTGCTTACACTCTCTCTCTCTCTCTCTCTTTTTCTCTCTCTCTCTCACACACACACACACACAAACATATACACCCAATCTTTTCGGATACTTTGGTATGCATGAAGTACATGAGTGTGTTTGTTCGTCTGGTGTGATGTTTGAGGAAAAAACCTCGATTTTCA
>KB697172.1:0-10579 GCA_000349165.1 Anopheles christyi
ATATATATATATATATATATATATATACAGATATATATATATATATATATATATATATTTATGCTTACCGTTAACGACTTACGAGGTCATTCCGGCCTTATACAGGTTTACTAGACTTATGTTTTACCACAAAACCGAATAGTAAGGTCTTGCTACACGAGGACAGTCCGGATGAGAATTGAACTACGTCCGACCTTTACAGGAGCCGTCACGTCATCCATTAGACCACCAGGCAGCTCCATATGTATATACATATGGTTCATTACATATATATATGAACCAATGGTTTTTTTTATCGTACGGACGGCCAAATGTAGACGGCTCCAATATTAATTTGTATTTATGAACCGTTAATTTATGAATTGCATGTTCCAATTGTCTTGTCGGTGCGGAACATGAGGCATATTTAAAAGAAAATTTTAAAGATGACAATGAAGATTTCAATTCAATGGCCTTAAAAGTGGATTTGTGATCTGTTATCTTCGATAATACTAATATTGAACTGTATTTTGGGAAGTTGTGTTGAACATGATTTTTTTTAAAGTATAGTTTCACTAAATGTTCAGAAACAACCTATTGATCCATTAGACCACCGGGCTATACTTAACTATGTATATGTATATATATACATACATATATATATATATATATGTATATATATATTTGTATAGCGTTAATATAATATCTCACAATACACTGTAAGCTTCGGTTTCATTTAACTTTCGTTTCTCTTTTGTCGGTACATCGTTTTCGATTCATACCGGTTTTTTTTAATATGCTTAATATTTTCACAAAACGTTCATCCGAAGTTTTTGTTGCACGTTCAACTTATGCGTTCCTCGACTGTTTTACTGTAATGCTGTTTTTCTTGTGGTGTATTATTTTTTTTTGCGCTAGCCTCATACTCCTCTTCATACTTGAGAAGCATTGCGCATCAAATCTGAAATCATCTAGAACAACTCTTCTAGCTCTAAATTGCCATTGCTCTTCGTAAACTGTTTCAAATGGTTTGTGTATTGGTTTCGTACAATATTATAGTCTTTTAGTTTAGTAATGCTTTCAGTTTGTTGCTCTTTTTCAAGAGTTTGGTGCAAAGTTGCCCGCTGGTTTCCTGTTACCAGTTTTGTTTTCCATTCTCTTAAATTATCAATAGTTGTTGCTTTTGCTTTGAGTTGAGTTGCACTTTGTGAATATAGGTGATTTTTGTATGTTTCGTTCAAGCTGTTGCCTACTCACATGCATTTTCTAGCTTCTCTATAGAACACCTCTGCGAATAGTTAAGTTGAATTGCATTCTTGCTTGCTCTTTTTTTGTTTTGTTTTTTTACAGGAGATTTCCATTCTGTGTTCACACCCAAACGCAGAAAAAAAGACTATTGAGCGAATGCAGAGTGTAGGGTCGTCATGAACTGAATGAGGGATGATTTGAGGGAGCTTTTTTTTTGCACCAAGGTTCAATATTTTCTTCGGGAAAAGTAAAATGACTCCACTTATTCATGCAAGGGCTAAAGCAGGATTGCTATTCCCAGATGCTTATCGCTACCCGTTTTAGTGTACTTATCTATTATGTGTCTCTTGTGTGAAATAATGTATTTGTCCTCTCTCATTTCGACTCTGTCTAACACTCTTACATCTGGAACACAAGAAAGGAGAGGGGGTAAACAATAATGTAAAAAACGAGTACGAGAAAATAATTAACTAAGACGAAAGCAACATATTCCAACAGTACATACAACATAATTTCACATAATAACGAAACCTAGGAGCAACAGTAGTCGCGCAGCCAAAACGGAAGAAAATAAGACATAAAAAACAAAATAGGCAGCTTGCTGCGCATTATGTGTTTGGGTTGTTTTTGTTGAACAAACAAATGAATAACTTGTTGCGAAGAGTGAACTATACTCACACAGCAAAGGATAATAATGATCGCCGCTTCAAAGTTTAATAGTATATCAGATGTACGTTTATTGAGTTGTTTCAAAAGTTACTATTGTTTGGATCTTTGGAGTTCACGGTATTTTGTAATGTTAACTATTAGCTTTTAAGCTACTTGTTGATTTACTATTGCCTAACAAACTAATCAAATAAGATAACATTCTCATCCAGCATTTCGAATGCTTAACGATTCAGTAGTTATTTTGTGTTTAATGATTGAAGATCCATGAAAAGAGCAACATTTAATCCTATCGCCGTAATGGCAAGGCAAATGTCATTCTCGTGAAAAAGATATATGAAATTGTTTTGTTAGAAATAATGGGACAAAGATGTAAGTGTCGTACACTTAGAATTAAAGAAAAGCACATAAAACATAATTGAATTTGATTACATAATTGTGACGTTTAGACATGAAAAATCATTGCTGTTATTTTCGGCACCACCTGTCACTCCACCTGTGAATATTATTTAACTAGTATTGCTAGCAAAATATTTTAACGAACCCACACTAAATATCACCCAATTTTCTTCAATTATGTCTAGAACATGGTATGTAAAAACAAATAAATCATGGCGAAAAATAGCGCGATAGCGTATGGAGGATTTGACTAAAAATTTTCTAAATTATCTTTGATGCCAAGACGATCATCGTTGCCTTCCACTGTGCTCTTGTTGATATTGCTACACAGTACTTCAACTAAATAAAATAAACTACTACCGCTACATAATTTGTGTACCTTTCTGTTCCCATATCCGTCTTCGAAACTGTTCTCGTGCTCCTTCTTGGTTCTGCGGTTGCGGTGTTCCCAGCTTGTTTCTGTTCTTTTTCTTCTAAAAGTCTTGCCATATTCATGTCTCTTTGATAAGTCTTTCGTGTGATCCTTCTATTACGTGAGCATCAAGCATGTAAATAATTAAAAACTCTATAAACAACATATAAAATAGCCTTACTTACATAATGTTTTCCACCATGTTGAACTTCCGACTTAATGTAGTTGTGTTGTGGATACTTTTTTTTATTGTGTATAAAAGAAAAATTACACGCACTTTTCGCGCAATGGGCAGCTGGTGCACCTTTCTACGATTATGCGTTTTTTTTAAACTGTTAGGAACGGGATCATCGATGGTTCATAGTAGTAGTAGTGTGTCTTTGTGATTTTTCCTTAAAAAGGATAGGAAATGTCTGATATCGATTAGTAAACTGTTCCCAACACTTTTCGCATCTGGCTTTGCCAACACGGCGAATCGGTGTAATTCTTACTTAGAACGATTAACATCCAAGCGCCTCAGACAAATTTAAGCACGAAATACACGGTCTTAAGAGACAAAAACAACTTCTCTTATCAGTCCACTATGAAGCACAATCCAAAATCAGCGTCCTTTAACTGATTGTTTTTTAAAACGTGGTAAGATTATGCAGTTGGCATTGCTTCCCTTTCCTATCGCCAAGAGTTTACCAAAGTTCGTTAAACAAAGAAAATGGCAGACACCTTTTCAAAACGATTATCCAACAAAGACTATTTATCATTTATCATCTCTAAACTTGAAAATTTTACACAGTTTTGCTGTTTCTATCAATAACTTAATTCATCATTCTGCGCATTTCTAACGAGAAAGCAAGACCACATATAAATTATTCTACTCTCTTTCTCACCCTCTCTCTTTCTCTCTCTCTCTCTCTCTCTCTCTCTCTCTTTATTTATTTCTCTCTTTTTCTCTAGTGTGGTCCATTTATAACAAATACGATTAGTTAGTAGTTGCCTCTACGGCTGTGAAATAACAAAAGCGTACAGTTGAGCCATTTTAGGTCATCAAAGATCACGATACTGCTGCTACTGTTGGTGATTGTTTTCCTCTGCTGATTTTACAGCTCTATCAGCCATCATATGGTCTCATTGCAATCACTGAAACAACGCCCTGTGGTATGGCATGCATTCGAATTAGCATTCGAAAAATACAACACAAACCGTTGGTCCTGGAAATTGCGAATATCTCTACAGAATAATTGTGAATTGCATCATATGGATTGCTTGTGGATACTCGTAGTTTGTGTCGTAACACGCAACAAAAGATGCTGGTCCAATATTAGCCACGGTAGGTTGCTACAAAGCGATGATGTGGACAGCCTGAAGAGCGTCAAAAGTGATTTGTTCAGGAAGGGTTTCGGGTGTGTCTCGCGTTTTCTGCCATGTTATTTAGCCTTTCCGTCACTTCGTCGTTGCGTATTATTGTCAATAACAGTATGCTCTTACTGGCTAGAACGGTTCTAGCTGCTTCTGCACCGGTTCTACCAGCATGACCCAATGTTACATGCGCCGAAGCTTCTGAATCCCAGCCTGTACGTACTTCACGACATTGTACAGCGAACTGTGCAGCGTCATGGGTCCATTTTCGTGATCCAGTTCGATGAAAAATTCTAAAACATAACCATCCCCATTAGTTAATTCATGCGCAGGATGACTCACACTTGTCCATATTTTTCGCGTCATCTACACTCACCGACATGGTTCCCACGTGCAACTAAGCTATCCGCTTGTTCCCAAAGATCAAGACAAGTGGAAAGATGTGTAAACAGCGTAGTTTGCTTTTGATACGCTGCATGAACCTGATAGAAAACCAAGAGAATGTTAGTGAAAATTACTGGTAAATTCCAAATTCCGTTTCAATTGCACAACTAACATTTATTGGCATTATGATGCATTGGGCGGGGGAAGAATTCATCGGCGGCATTGATCCAACGTGGTTATTTTGGCCAGAACTGTAACCAGAGCTCTGCAAGAAAAGAAGTAAACCAATCGTTTTTATTTTATCCTGATACTTCGTTAAATCTAACAGACTAGTTTTTACTAGTTGAATACAATATTCTAAAGATCACCTACCTGTGAACCAACTGACGTGGGCGACAGTGGCGACGGAGTGTTACCATTTGCCAGCTCCGCCGGTACTGTGCTGGTTTTATGATTAAATTCGCCGATTGTCTTTCCCGTTTCTTTCATATCTATACGGCGCATCTTGTACAACTTGAGATAGATCAACGATTGACAACGCAAACTAAAACACAAATACACACAGCATGAGTCATATACCGTTTTCGTTCGCAAACAAAACTCCTCTCTTACCTTAGAATCGCCACCTTGGTGTGGATGTTACCCTGAACCGTTTGATTTTGTAGTTGACTACGAAATTTAGACGAAATGAACCTACAAGAAAAGAAAAAAAGAGTCTATCAAACTGTGTTTCTATACGCATGATTCATTCATGCCATTTCATGCCGTCAGCAAAAAAAATCAACAAGGATGTTTTCATCCTGCATTCTTTCACACTCACTTAATCAAACAAAGCGTATCTTTGTACATCGTGAAGGCAGCTTTCTCGGTAATCGGATCTCGTTCCATCGTGTCGCCTGTGAGCAGGAAAAACAGCACGGCTTCCAGGTACAACATTGCTTGTGCTAGATGGTCTCCTTCCCGATCAGCCGCGTGCTTTAATCGCTTAGCTTCGGAGAGAAAGCGGCTTTGGTCCCGTATTTCTGGCACTTCGTCGTTGCGTTCGAAGTACGACACATACACCTTTTTGATTTGCACCGGGACCTCGGCAGGTGGTCCAATATCGCCGTCTGTTTCGGGCACAGCACTGCTTGAATCAAATCCATTAGCACCGACCGTCAGATGTTGTTGCGGCTGCTGCTGCCCTTGAAGATTGTTGGTGCTAAGTGGGTGTTGTTGCCCGCTTCTCTCTATTGCTAACCCTGTACGACCTGAACTTGCTCCAGCGGAGCTTTCATCTAACCGATCGTGATTGGTAGGAGGAAGTTGGTCAGGTTGATCAGTCTGAAAATAGGGCAAAAACGATAAAACATAAATAACAACGATTCCTTTAAAAGAAAACTTAATGCACAAGTCGATCACCTGTAAATTGGCGGATGATTTATCCTTTTTCCGGCGCTTCTCCTTGTACGTATTGTTACTCCCCGAGCTGGTGGATCGTTTCCGCATTCGCCCACTACCTAATGAGTCTCCATCTCCTGCTGTACCATTTGTCAACGTAGGTCCCATGGTCGGCTTTCCAAGCTTACTCTCTGTCAACAAATCGTCCCTATTGTACTCCTGCTTAATCAATGATTGAGCTGCTGGCGCACTGCTTTCCTGCTTTATTACACCTCCATAATTGGAATATTTTCCGCCACGATTGCTACCGTAAATTAAGGAACTTGTTTTATCTTCCTTCAGGCGTTGCTCATCGTAGCTAAGCTTTTCAGATTTTGTCAACAGCTTTTCGTCGTATTTGTCACTTTCGACGCCTTTTGAACCAACGTCGGATTGACTGGCAAGATGATGAGGGTGGTGGTTAGTGTAGGTAGATTGTGAATGATGCCGGTGATGCAACGAAGGTGAATTATTTCCATAGGCAGCTTCCATTCCTCCGCGATAATCTCGTGCTTTCTGGGCGGCACCACTGTGGTCACTGCTGATTGAATTACTTCTGTGCCGCACGGAAGACCCGCTGGTCCCATTTTCCAGCACGGGTGATGATTCACCGCCATGGAGTCGATTGGGAACACTTCCACCATACGACACGCGATCATCCAGTAGCCGTGGGGTCGAGGAGGAACTGTGCACAGAGCTGCCACTTCGATCATGATGCTCTTGCTGGCCCACCGAACTGCGACGCCGCTTACCATGCAGCTGATCGTACGGGCTTTTGCTCTTCTGTCGTGCGGAAGAGGCACTGCGGTGTGCGTTGTAGCTATCGTGTGACCGCAGTCCAGACTGAGGTCGATTCTGTGGTGGTGGCGGTGGAATTTTTAACAACCGACTCAGATCGATCCGACAAATGAGCGAAAGGTTGTTGTTACTTAAGGCACCACTGGTATGTGAAAAGAGCATTTTGTCCAGCGTAGGCGACGCTGCCGCAACCACTCCCGACCCTTGACAGCTCGGTCGGCCTTCTCCCGCGGCAGACGGTGGCCTTGGCGAAGATTCCACAAGCCCGGGTACGGCGAGAAGCGGATGTGAGGTCGATCGCCGCTGCTCCGGGGCTGTTGTTACGGTTTGATTGTTAGCGTTTGGTGTCGTCGAAGCGCCATTGCTTTTCGCCAAATTCAGCTCATCAACATGGTCGATGTAAACTTGTCCTTTGCCTTTTCCGCCCTTACCCTTGCCGCCCTTTCCTTTGCCACCACTTGCGGCAGCCGTGTTAATAAACACCCGTGCAAATAGAGCCGCTTTTTTGTTTTTATTTTGTTTCTAACGAATGGGGGAAAATAATTAAACATACATTAAAAACATATAATTCAACATAAGGATGAGAGTGTACCTTCTCTTTTTTGGTTGGAGTGTCGCTATCACTATCGCTGTGTGTATCAGAGCGATCGTCATCATCATCGTCGTCATCGTCGTCGTCGTCGACGGTTTTGTTTCCATTGGAGTTGAGCACACGGGATTCATCTTCGTCGACTGATCCTTGGCTGATTGACAATTTTTGTGATTTCTTAGGTAGGTTTCCACTAGTAGCACCTTCCACTAATCTTCCTCCATTGCTTTGGAAAGGTGATGCTATGATAGAAGGCCTCCTGGTGAGAGAAATAAAATGTTGGAAAACATACAAAAAACAAAAAAGTTAAAACGTTGAACATTGACATTTACATTGAACATTGACAACATTGGCACATTTATCAGAAGACTTACTCGTCATTGCTGTCGGAAGAAAGATTGTGCAAGTGATAGTTATTGTTACTCCGACTGCTGCCGCTACCATTGATGGGTCCGTTTTTCAAAGCCACATCGTTGACAACCGATCCATTTCCCTTGGCTGATGATATGTTGCTCGGCAACACGTCGACCGGGGCGGCGGCGGCCACTTTATCGAGCTTCTTCTTCGATTTTTGTTTCTTCGCCTTCGTCACCGGCACAACAGGATCAGCTGGTGCAGGGGTGGATCTTTCGTTGCCAGTGTCTGAATCCGCGGATTCGCCAAACGATGCTACCCCGGCGTCCTCTACGGACGAACCCGACGAAGAGCTACTACTCTCGGTGGAAAGCACCGTTTCGCTGCTGAGAATCTTTGAAGAGCGTGGTTTGCGAGAGTTTGCTTTTTTCGAAAGCACGATTCCATCGACCGACGGTATGCTAATCGGAGGGCTCATAATACCTGCGACCCCCGCTTCACTTACTCCGGGAGCGAATGGCAGCGCATTTACTGTCGATGATTTTTTCGTTGGTGTCGACCCATGAGAGGACGTTTTGCTTGATCGATGTCCACCTCCGCTTGTGATTGAGTCTGCATCAGAGTAACGTGCACTGGACGCGGCGCTAGTAGTACCACCACCTCCTCCACCACCGCCACCACCACTACTATGAGTATTGCTACTATGTCCCTTGCGCACTCGACCCCGTGGTTTCAGATGGGTCTTCTCTTTCTCAAAGGACTGTGATCGACTTCTTCGTGCTGCACCGTACCGTTCATCTTCGCTACTACTTGTTGAACCATCCCGCGTTTCACGCTCATTACCGGTCCCAGCAAGTAGCTTACGCTTCCACTTCTTCTTTTTTGCAACATTCGCTGTCGCTGAAACTAACGCTACACCATTTCCAGCCGCTACCGGTTCCCCGTCCGGCTGATGAGACATATGTGTGTTAACGTGATGGAGATTTACACGGTGCTGCTGCTCATGGTCTCCACCGACCGTTGAGGGTAATTCGGCATCGTCCGAATCGGAATCCGACATACTCGAAATGGGTTTGATCAGGCTAAACTCTTTGGCTTCCTGTAGGGCACATATCACATCTACCTGTTCGACACTGTCGTTGAACAGGTGCTGCTGTTGGCGATGGTGGAGGCTGTAGTTGCCAACGTGATGTTGTGATGGTTCCGGACTTTTCGCCGGGCTTGACAACGATAACCGATCGGCACCGTCATCCTTTTGCTCACTCTTGATACCGGGTGGCGAGGCACTATTTTCGCTGGGATACGGTTCCTGCTTTACGTACGATGACGATGAGGATGATGCATTGATACCGGACGAAGAAATACCCTGACCTGCAGGCAGCTCACCATTGCTAACGCTGCTACTCGCGTTTGATAGATGTTCATCGTCCAACGGCGCCAAGGGTTCGTTTTTTACCGGTGCCCCCGTTGCTGCTGAGCGACCGTCCGCGAGAGGTGATGCGATGAAGCCCTGTACGGTATCGCTTAAACCGGCTAATCTTTGCTGCCGCAACGGCGATGATACGGAATTTTCTTCATGAGGGTGGTGTACATTTTGGTGATGGTGTTGATGATGGTGATGGGCACTAGTAGTACGATCCCCAACAGCACCACTGGTATGAGGAGCACTTTCGCTTGTTGGCACTTGTTGACTATTGCTGGTAGGCTGCTTCAGAAAATTTAACAGGGACCAGTCGCTTGGCCTCCTCACGGGGCTGCTATTGCCATTCCCATTTCCTGCACCGGCCGCACCAGTCGCCCCTTCTCCTCCTACCCCACTAACACCATTTCCATTCATTCCTCCGCCGATTGGACCGCTAGCAATGGGAACGGTTCCTCCCAATTTATTGCCAATGTTAGAGTCCTCACTCGATGATTCGTCTGCGCTTTCGTTCGATGAGGTATCACTAGAGTTTCGTTTCTTAGATTCTCCATCTACACCGTCGTCGCTATCTGAGCCATTGATTTGATTATCGTCCTCTATATTTGAGCTAAAACGTACAAAAAATTACAATAAATAAAAGACCATCCTCCACATATAAACAATGAAAATTTCGATCAAGAGGTTGTTACTTACCTAAGGGGACGAAGCATCGTCAATCCGGAAACTGTACCGATGGCAGACAGTCAATGAAACAGCAAATATGTACACCGAAACCAACGGTTACAATGTTCGTCAGGATGAGGCAAAACAAGACAGGCGCACCAATCAATCCATCATCGGCGGCAGAGAAACACACAGTTGCAAAGGCGGTCAGGATAATCCAGTGTCGTGACACACATTGACACATTGTCGATATGGTGGTGGTGCAATGGTAAGATTGGTTTGAAGACACACGACGAATCAAGCACAGCAGCAGCAACGAGTTAGGGTGGTAAGAAACAGAAATATCGATTAAAAATTTGAAATCAATAATTCAACGATTACGGACGGACATCACTACGACAGCTTGACAAAGCTATCTAACGAATGTAGCTTTCCACTTAATGGGCGTTTGTAAAGCATCGGTAAAGAATCGTTAAGAAAAATATTTTAACTGGTTTCGAACTGTTACATAAATAGTTTATTAAGCTGAACGCATGCTAATGAGGGACGTTGTACAACAATGTTGTCAGAGTCAGTTTGATTTAAATTTTTCGGTGAATTTTAACTAAAATAATAGATTGAGTTTCTTTCTGATTTGCAACTTGTATTCATTGAACAAAAGTTTAAGGAACAGGCTAATTACTAAGTTAACACATAATCAATACCATAATTCATCTGATGTGTTTTCATACGACTTCCCTTCCAAAAAAAATCCCTTATTTTGTAGCTGAATAATATAAAATTCCATATTCATGTTCCAATCGCAGCATTAGGGCATAAACAACTTTCTCAGTCAATGCAACCTATTTGATGTAAGTAAAGAAAATCAAAAACCTAAACAAAAGCACATTTG
>KB697173.1:0-10509 GCA_000349165.1 Anopheles christyi
GTTTGAGGGGCCTAAGACTTGTCCAGAGATCGAATGTCACACCTAGGTCGCGCGCCTTTTTTCGCCTCGATTCGTTTCGCCCATTTGTGGGTATTGATTTTTTGTTTTTTTTTTCATTTAAAAACATTTAAATATGTTTTTGAATTGATGCAACACGAAACCGTGATCGCCGGCACGGAAGTTGCTTATTTTTATCTCTAGTATTGAAGCGCGTGTTTGCCACCATTGATTTCGGTGCAATCTACAAAAAATAAATAACCTTCACTTACGCGGAAGCGCACCATGACGAACGACGTGTCGTCGTGTAATACTCCACTTGAGGAAGGAATATTTGTTTATCATCCCAATGCCCCAAAAAAAGAAAAAGTACATTTAAGTTTTATCAAAACGGCACCATTTTTTGTTTCATGTATGGTTGATGAAGAAGCCACCTTGCGTGCGTGACTCCTAGCGAAGCAGTGAAATTTAATTCCATTCAAAGTCCACAGTCAAACAAGGTTGTGAGGTGAGAAAAAGTGTGTCACCCCAAGCGTGTGATGGAGGAAACAAATTTTGAACGAACCCACAGCCTTTTGCTTGAGTGGTATGGAAGCATGAAGCACGATGCCACGTGGTACGGCAAGCGTTTGTTTCAGCCGTGTAGTTCACGAGTATGTTTTTCTTTTTCAGTTAGATCGGCAATATATATGTGTGCTGTAATACACCCGCGAGCATGCATGAAACAGTTGTCCAGTTTCAACGTATTTTCCTCTGCGCAAAACTGCAATACATGGGGAAACCGATTGGACGAGAGGGCCACGTGGCGTGATGAGCGAGTGTTTGCCTCTTCTAGCCCTCGAATTTCATCACCGTGTGTGTGTGTGTGTTGGAATTGAAATCACTCAACACGCTTCGGTAAAGCAACGGAAGTATCGGAGCAATTGAATCGGGGGAAATGAAGTCCGCCGGCTTGATGCACGCGCAAACGTCTTACCGGTGCGCGAAAGCACAGTGGGGGATCGGCGGTGGTAGTTGTTTGTGCGAATGGTTTAATTTATGCAGTCTGATTCACATCACACCACACCACACTATACCGTACATTGCAGCAGAAGATGATAGAAATCAAGACCGAGCGAAAGGAGCGAGACCACGCGGCAGAAAACGAACAACAAAAAAAACCCTGTGCTTGAGAATCGTCTATAGGGTAGAGGATAAATAAGAGAAATAATAACGTGCACGGCATGGTAAGGTTCCATGCTCCCCGGTAAGCAGTGGTGGATGCACAAACGCATACTACGCACTGACCTTGACACTTGCTGCTGGAAGGAAGTACCGTGTGCACACACCAGCGGCCCACCAACAAAGAAACCGGATGTGTGTGAAATGTTTCGCTTTGCTTGTATTTACACTCTATCCATGGTTGCTTTCGTTTCTTGTCCACGAATTCTGGCGCTCATCTTAAAATGCATTTTGCTTTCAAGCTTACCCTCCAGCGATCACTAAGCGCCACCGCACATTCAGTCTTTCAGTCCAATGTTCTAACGCGTCTTCATGCTGCACGAAACTTAGAAGCTTAGAAGCTGATAAAATCCGTTCCAAACTGTGGTACAAAGCGGAATAAGTTCGCACCGGATGGGTTGATTCTAGTCTCAAAGCTGCTGCCGGCACGCAGCAGCAAAGGAGCTACCTTTGCGTCAAACAGATCCTACAAGACAGATACATATTAACGTTGTTATCGATCCCACAGACCCCTCTGACACTTACGTAAACTTTGTAGCCCTTGATGTTGGTGCTATTGCTCAGTCCTACGTCTTCCTGCAGCTTCACTTGCACGGCGTACGGTGCTCCGTCGGCACGGCGTGAAACGAACGCGATCGCTTGCGTCAGCTCATGGCCCACCCGGGGCATGATGGGACGTTTCCAGATCTTTAAAAAGGGAGCAAAGTTATCGGGGTGCAAATTGCGTCAGTAATATTGTTGGGTGCATTATTTGTTGTTCCTCACTGACCTCTATCTTGTTGATCGTTTTCACCAATCTTCCCTGAATACCGAGCGGATCTTGGTTAACCTTTATGATGGCTTTGTTAAGAAGTAGTTCCTTAATCTCTGGCGTAACCTTCGCTAGATCGTTTGAGATGAGAAATGGTGCACCCATGATGGTCCAAACGGCCAGCTGAGATTTGCTCTGATCGTAGCTCAGTCCGTAGTTTCCCAGGATAAGCTGCCAATGCAAATGGACAAAATGGAATATTATCAAATTTTAGTAAAACCGTACAAAAACACCTGTTCATACCGTATCGGGATCATTCCAGTGTCCTGGTCCATGGTGCGGTACAATTCTGCTTTGATGGTCGGAAAAGTATTTCGTAATCTCCACCACCGACTGATGCGAATCTTCGATGTCTCCCCAGTTACGCCACATGTTGCAGGTTTCCTTCAGCTGATCGTAATCGGGCTAACGTATGTGTATGAAACAAAAGGAGTGAAACATTGTACAATTTATTGCCCAGTTAACGATCGGCATTGAAAGTCAATAGGGTTTACTTACGATGATTCCATCATACTCCTGATAGGCCGGCCACGAACAGGAGTACAGTATCGGGCGACCCGTCCGGTTCATATACTCTCCAAACTTGATGTAATCTGTGGAGGTAAGAGAGAGACAGAGAGGCAATTAAATGTAGGTTTAAGGTGAAAGTGAGAAATTTCCAGCGTAGCTTCTCCCTTACCATTCACCATCAGCTCGACGTCAGCGTAACAGCCATCAATCTTGATAAAGTCAACACCCCAATCCGCGAACGTTTGGGCATCCAGCTTGAAGTAGCCCACCATGCCGGGGTAACCGGCGCACGTTTTTGTGCCAATGTCTTGATAAATACCAAACTTTAAGCCACGCTCGTGAATCTAGTAAGGGTAGAGAATTCATTCATTCAACGATGTTCAGCTCGTAGACGGATGATCGTTTGAAATACGAGTTTTTACTCACATAGTCAGCTAGATGCTTGATTCCGTTGGGGAATCTTTCCTTGTTCGGTTGTAGCACACCATCCTCATCTCGTTCGTCGGCCATCCAACAGTCGTCGATGTTAACGTACTCGTAGCCAGCATCCCGGTAGCCTTCGGACACCATCAAATCAGTCATTCTTTTGAACAGCGCTTCACTAATGCACTCGTCCGGATACTTTTTGCAATCCGTGATGCACCGGTATCTTTCCCAGCTCATCCAACCCATCGGTGGCCTGCGAGCTAGACCATTGTCCAGCCCGTACACTAGCACTACGGAACAGACTAGGATCGTTCCTAGCAGAACTATATCAATTTTAGGGTTCACCATCTTGCTCTACAACCTGCAATGACGTTCCAATGCTTTTCTATCCGGCGACTAGCATACCCAGTTCTTGGACGATCGTATTTTATACCAAGAACAAATGTGACCTACCCTTTAATCTGACCCATTAAGATAGGCTTCTGGTGGGTTTTATCAATACGTTGTTTTCGAACGGCACTGTTAACTTTTCTCCGGCGGTACTCGAGACCATAAACGGCCCCAGCAGGACACACCGAGAACATTGACCCCCGGAGCGGTGTGAAGTATTTGAATGACCCAAATTTTGTTAGTACATCGTGGACTTGTCCTATCGATAACTGCATTGTTTGGTAAACAAGCTGCGAGTCGCCTTTTTACCGCTTAGAATTTCTTAACAAAATTAAGATTTATTGTATCTCCAGTTGGGGAAAAATGATAAGAAGCTTACAACCAGTCGGCGCCATGCTGGAGATCAAGATTAAGCTAACTTTTGTGAAACTTGGCTCCTAATTATGAGCTGCTATACATTGAACTTTATTTTGGTGGGGAGTTTTTATGATATATTGGTAACGATTGATGAGCATTTCAAGGCCACACGGTTCGAAATCAAGCGTGATATGTTGTACAGCATGTTCAGCGATGATTATCTTTGCGCTATTATTAGGTGTACTCTTGTTAATTACTTCGTTTTCATTACTCGTATGTCGCCTGCGACTATTAACGAGGCGTTAAGGGAACGTAATTAGTTTAAGGTTCATCCATTTAAGTAAAAAGTGCTCATGCATCCAGCAAAAGTGCTCCATCATTTTAGAAACTCTTGACGTACTTACCTGTTTTAGTTGTATGATTGAATGTAGCGAAATGTGAATATTAAACAACTTCACAAGCTAGCCCAATATTGTTAAATTAGCAGTAAGATAAATGAGTAAACGGGAAAAACATGATGAATCTTGCTAGCTTTTCTGCCTTTTTCCTTTACATCTTGACATTTGTGTGCATATAAAATGATATTATATTGCACAGTTTGCTAAACTTCAATAAATTACACCGTAAAGTGTAAATTGCACTAATTTGGATGCAACAAAAATACTACACATAAAAATTATTTCATCATTTCATAAACACCCTATACGGCGGATAAATCCAAACATAAACAAACTACCAAGCAACTTTGCAGCTATCGATGATTTTCAAGCAAATCTGTTTGACATCTGTTCGATTCAAAACACAATCGAATGAAACGGCATGTCTCGGTCTCGTTTCGTTTACCAAAACGAGACAAAACACTTTTGACAGAATCACAACGAACCATCCCATCACGCACACCATCAAAATCCACCTTGCACCGTGTAGCGAAACGTCGCAAAAACTCTCCTACACATGTGTACCGCTCCGAAAGCAATCACGTGAATACGTTGTAATGGTGGAGAAGAGAAGATCCGCTGCCGTTGGTGTTCTTGTCTGAGAGCTCTGCCTGCCGTTCGATAGGATTTCCCATTGTTCCGTGTGTTTCACGGATTTGCTGTCCCCAACGATCGACCGACGGAAACCGTGGGCCGCCCAGGATTTGTTCGGCTGCATTCCGGGACCAACTCGCGAGCGCGTACACACAGTTTTTGCCATTAGAAAAGGGTGAGTCTACTGTTTTCCGAACCCGCGGATGGTGTGATGCCAGTTGGAGGGTGGCCGTGGCGCAACGTTTCGAGTGGATGGTTCCATTTCCCTTCTCAGGGAGTGTTTGACGGTGACAAACAGGAAACCCTATTGGAAAAGTGTTTTTGGTTGTCAATTCTGGCTGATACGGGAGAAGGAAAGCGAACCCGAAAGCTACAATGAAAATCGATAATGCTCGCGTTCGCTTTCCGTCACATACAGCGCCGTGGAACGGGGATTGTCCTTGTGGAGGTGATGAAAAACGGGGTGGATGTGAGGGATCGGGGTGCAGTGGCAGGACTAAACAAACAAGAAACTATTCCCGGAAAGGAGGCACCACTAGAAAATGATGAAAAAAAGTGTCCATTGAGGGAAACCCTGGGTCAGGAAAAAGGTAGATGTCATGTGACTTATCAGTTCAAAACAGCTGACCACTTTTTCGTTACGAACACGCGCTCTCTCGCTTACCCACCCGGTGGATGGAATGATGTGATCTCCCTCGGCTCAGGGTTGCAATGGTTCCACCGTGCTGCTTGCATGATTTGTGGCTGCTGAGTTTTAAACGAAGGCGCAGAACTACCACCGGTCATCATTGCATAAGTGGCGGCGAAATAGTCCTTCCTTGGGGGCTCCTGGGGAAGAGCTTTTGAACGATTATCATCATCAGTTCAGTTGGAGTAGCGATGTTAGTGTCATCGATTCAAAACAAATCAATCTTCCCTTGCCCAAGGCATGCGAATGTCAAGGGAATGGCATAGAAAGGCTCGTCTAAGACTGAGTAAACATTTAATATTAATCAACTGGCCATAAAAAGACCATTCATGGGTGTGCATGTATGTATTTATGTGTACTAGCTATCTAATCGATCTTCCTATTTCCGTTGCTTCATTCTAGGTTCCCCATCCTGCATTAAGCGTTCACAATGACCGAGTACTGGTTAATATCCGCACCAGGCGACAAGACATGTCAGCAGACCTGGGAAACGATGAACAATGTTACCAGCAAGCAGAACAATCTGTGTGAAAACTTCAAGTTTCACATCCCTGACCTGAAGGTAGGTGTAAAGGCGGTTGGGGTCTGGACGGAGTCACACTGTGTATCCTTTACGAGAGAACTTTTCCCTTTTGTCCCTGTTTTAGGTGGGAACCCTCGATCAGCTGGTCGGACTGTCCGATGATTTGGGCAAGCTGGATGGCTACGTAGAGCAGACGACGCGTAAGATCGCTGCCTATTTGGGTGACGTGCTGGAGGACCAGCGCGATAAGCTGTACGAGAACTTGCAGGCCAACAACAGTGAGTAGTGAGAGCTGGAAGGCTGTGTTTATGATTTGTTTGGTTGTGTATTGCCCGTTCCATTTCGAAAGGATTTGATAGTATCCGTTGTTGGAGCTGTTGTTACCTCCCCACATCAGGAACGGCAAAAGTAGGAAGTATAGTAGAGCGCGTACAGAGGAGGTGAAACGCAGCAAGCAAAAATTAACCAAAACTCAATCAATTGTCGTCTGAAGCTACCGCAGCGAGTGATGCTAGTTACATTAGTTTGGTAGTTTTGCGTGCATTCTGTTATTTTCATATGAATTATGTTTTGATAAGCTAAAGGTTTCCCATTTCTTGAGACACTTGGGACGTATTTTGTTTTAGCCAATGAGGATCATCCTTATTATCAGGTCAAGGGCTATTATTCTTTTTGATTATACATCTCTTTTAGAACACCGTTATGAACGAAGACATATATTCGTTCTTTTTGTTTCATATTCTTGGTTTTGGTTTAGTTATTTTTCAACTTCCACACTCATTCCCCAACCACGCTTCCGATCCTCTGAACCCGTTCCAAAAACCTGTATCTTAACAAATTAAAAACACTCTCCTCCGCACACGTTAAAACACTTGTTTCCGTTTTCGCGGGAATCATGCTGGAACTCTCCTTACGCATTGAATAAGGCCCCGACTCGTCGGATGATGAATCAGGTCCGGCCACACCAGCAGCACCGGAAACGAGTAAACATTTACCATTATCGCGCGATGCAGTAAGTGAGCAACTGTGCGATCATGACGATGGTGACGATGACCATCGGCAGCGTAATCGTTCCTACAGTCACAGTCACAGTGAGGGTGGCAAAACGACGACAAGTTCCTCGCGCCACGGTAGCGTAACGAATTCTTCCTCATCGGCCTGCTCTTCGGTGGAGCAACGTTTGGTTCCGGGCGGTAGCGTCGGTTTAGTGTGCACCTGTCCGCTACCGTCGACACCAACCACACCGACCACACCGCCAACGGTTGTCTGCCAGGTGTACGATTACGATGCGAACGTCTGTACAGTGGTGGGTTGTGATGAAGTCGGATGTAACAGTGGTAGCAGCTGGAGGGATAAACTTGGCCACCGAATATCCCGGAAGCCACCGCGCTCACCGAAAAGCCCCAAAGAGAACAGTAAATGTCGCAAGGGTAGTAGCGTTAGCAGTGGGAGCCAAGGTCGACTAACGGCAGGTGCCGGTGGCCGACCGCCGGACGAATGGGGCCACAGCGCACCGGAAACGGATCGGGAGGACGAGCAGGAAGAGTCCGGGTTCGAGTGGCGTTGGTTTCATCGGCGCCGTAAGCATTCCGAGGCAAAGTCCAGGTACTGGCGCTATTCGTTTGCCACATTACACAGCAATTAGAAGTTGGGACATTATCTTGCGTGTGCGCGTTGTATGTTTGGATGTTGTCGATCTCATAATGGAGGAGGATGGTTGTGTATTTCAAACTCATCACACATATGTTGCACCGCCTCCTACATTGTCACGTGTTGTATTGTTCATTGGTGTCACACTTTTCAGGGGAAATCATTATATTCATGGAGGAGCTAGGCAGAGACACATTTGATTGGCATATTGTTGTTCTGAAAAAGCAATTTCATCTTTCACTGTATCACTTGATCGTCTTGTTGTGTATGTATCATCAAAGTTCCATTTAAACCGGGACTTGAGTATGAATTTTACACATGTGCTCGTCTAAAAAATGCTGCCAGGGTATCATTCCGATCGAACAATATTTCATTATGAATGTCCCCGTGTGTTTCCCTTTCACTCATTTATGTATGTTGCCCTAAACTAGTCAAAAGAATCCTCAAATGGAATTGGCCTACTCCGTTGATACATGTGTGCCATTGAGTATGGGTACGTTTTTGTTGTTGTACTGTTTGTCACGTTTTTGTTGTTGTTGTACATGTTCCATCGAGCCTACTCTCCATTGAATGCCCGTCGTTTGTTGTTGCTCTACATTACCACTCCACGTAATATCGTCTCATGCATTTAAAAGCGTCCAATAATGAACGCTTCAATGCGTCCTCCCACCTTATCGAGCACACACACATACACACATTGTAGTAATTGTTCGGTGTCCTGTTGAACGTGAGAATGATGGTATTGATGACCCAGAGGTAATGCACAAGCTCTCCTGTATAAGGGTGACCAAAATGGTGTGTTTGTGTAAAATTACCATTCCAAACAATTCCGTTCTCTCGGCTATCCCGGATCGCAGGAGTCGCTCGTCCAGCCATCTGTTTGGCGGCCACAGCCCCGGGCGTACGGTTGGGATTGCGGGTTTGCGCACCTCACCGGTCAGCAGTTGCTGCGGAGGTAGAAAGGTGGCCACCGGCAGGCGTGGGCCTGCCACTAGTCCCGAACAGCGGGACGATGACTCGGAGGTGTACGGTGGTGCGCTCGATCCTTCCCCGACCACGGGTGACGCACCGTCCGAGACGATCTGCCACCCCACGTCCACGGTGACACGGAATGGGTTGCGTTTGGGGAAGCAGCCGGCCGCTAAAAAGCGCCCACCGCAACCAACGACCGTATCGGCGGTCATCAATCCAGGTCAGGCTCACCTGGTCCACACTAATGTTGCAATCATTCAGTTTATTTTGGCGTTTCCTTTTTTTTTTTTTTAAACAAGCTCACCAAACACAAACAATTCACTCTATCTCTTTTTCTACCACTTTCTTCTATTACTAGCTGTTCTGCTGCTGTACTATCGTTGTACACCCATTTTCTTTAGTTGCAGATCTGCATAATTGAAGAAGTTTATTTATGTGTCCACCGTGTTTTTTAAATGATATAGTCGTTAGCGTGTACCGCCTGCTGTTGCTGCTGTTGTCAAGAGGAAATGTTTTACTACCAGTCCTGTACTCAGCACTTGTTCGTTCTTGTTCTCGTCTACTAGTTTCTCTCCATTCCTATGCTCTGTTATCGTCTTCTCTTGGTGATGTGTCGACTTTTTCAAAACATTCTTGTCCCTTTTTTCAATCTAGCTGTTTTACTCGTATGCTACCCTTTAGCTTCCTTTCTGTACCTTTATTCACGTACTATCGCTTTCTATTTTTATCTTTTTTTATATCCAATAAAATTGCTCGTTTCAGGATCAATTGCACCGCAATGTGTAATGCTGCAAGCTGTGTTTATATATTTCTATTGCGATACACTAGCCTTTTAACACAATTCCTTTGAGAAAAGCTCTCTAATATTACCATCCTTTCCAACATTCCCTTAACCGCGTCCTTGTACTTGTTGCATAAAAAAAATGGTCTGGAATGTTAACAAAATAATCTTTACAGAACCAATTACACTTTTTACGTTTAATTGCACACTTTTACGTACGTTCCTGTACTAACTTTCGTTTCTAGTAGATTATCAAGTTTTTGTTGTTCCTTTGCAAATGATTTCAGCACGCGCTTTCTGCTCCTCATAAATGCATTTGTTTTTCTTCCTCTTGTAACATTAAGCCACAATGTTCCAATGCGAAAACCTGCTCCACCTTCCAGTAACGATTATTATTATGATCTCGTTAACCATTTCATGTATACGTTATACTCTTAGCTAGTGATTTGATTGGAACGCCAAAAAACAATTCCGTTTTTGTTTCTAGTGTAGCGAATTGAACACAATTGAAGGTTTTCTGATTACATTTTTGATTGTGCCGTAAGCTTCTACTCTCCTGTTGCGCTAGCCGTTAGGGTCTGTTGTATTCGAGATGCAAAACTAAAAAAACTGTATACATACAACAAAAAAAGATATAAAATTAGGTAATCGAAACTTTAACTGTTATTCCTCGCTTTGGTAATGTGTTTTTATTCCCGTTTCGAAATTTGCTGCTTATTTTGTATTGTACACAAATTTGTAGAGTATTTTTAAAAAAATATAATGAAACCAAAATCAAACGAAAAATTTATAAATATCGAATCTTAATGGTGCATATACAACTTTCTCGGACACGCGTGTCATGTAATGTACCCCTTACTTGCTTTAACTTTGTGTACATGTGACTCTTTAGTCCTTGTGTATTTTCCGTTTTGCAGGATTGTTTCATCATCAATCAATTTTTCCGAAGCACTGAACACAGTTTTATTTTTTCCTTTCGTTTTTGGAATAAGTTTGGCAGTTTGGGGGATTTTGATTTGTTTTACTAATATATTTTCTTCTCTGTTTTTTTTTTCTTTCAAAACATTATCCCATTCTCTTCTGTCTATTCGTCACTATCTAGATGACCTGACCTCGTACATTACCCGCTTCCAGTGGGATTTGGCCAAGTAC
>KB697174.1:0-10557 GCA_000349165.1 Anopheles christyi
CAAATCCTCTCAATAAGTCTGAAAGTTGATTTCATTTCTCATCAAGATTTTCTTCAAATCCCTTTGAACTGGTTTTCATTGCAGTACGGAGAAAAAAGTTGTTTATCTTACAGTACCGGAAGGTTTAAAACATCTACTAAACTGTGCAGCGATTGTGCGATATGAATATATCAGTGTAAATACAATCTCAACCCCTTACGACTCAACAGAACCGGAAGATCAAACCGACCAACAGTACAGTACAGTACACTGTCGATGGGCAATGGATGGAGGCAAGTGCAAAAACCTATCTGTAACATACAAAAATGAATCTTCAGTTGCTACATCAACTGGCTACTGCCATCATTAATAGACCCATACGCACCGAAAGCAAATAAAAGCTCCTGGAAAGCAATTTTCATGCAAACGTCCTAACCCGGTATATGGTGCGGGTTAACACACATACACAAAAAAGCAGTAGGAGGAAAAGCAATCTTCAGGAAATATTGCAAGATTCCTCTAAAGATAAAACACCAGTTGACCCTGTGGCATGTCCGCACAAAGAGGACAGGTTATGAGCAGACGGGCCGACTCCCGACCGTGTGCCATGTGCATACTGCTATCAGTCAGTAATTACAGCCTCTCGGAATTGCCTCGATCCGGCCCGGCTAGCAGACGAGCGGCGCTTCAAGGAGGAAACGTTATTTTACTGCTGGTGACTTTTGTCAGCTTTTATCCGAGCTTCATCGTTGACACCCGACGAAAGCGAAGAAATGTGTTAAATTATTGATAGCATCTCCGGCGGCCATCCCTGCTGTCCGTTTGGCAACGGGAGCCTTTCGGGAGAGTGCGTCTTCTTTACGCTGCTTCGATTCAATTCTTCTTATCGGCTAACGAATGAACGAGTCGGGTCGTCCGTTCAGGATGACAGCGTCCACCATGCTGGAGTGCGGGCTAGTACGGTGCGTACTCAGGTCGGTATGGCGGCTGAGCAGAAGTTTGATATTGTGCTGCTTATCCGGCCATTTCATTCAAGATTCAGTTCATTCAACATTGTCTCGGTGGTGGAAGGGGATGAACATGGACGCCGGCACGGCACGGTACGGTGAATATTTATGCATTCAAAACCATCCAGGAAAGTGGATCCTGGTGCTCGATCCCCACTTCATGAGCTCTAAAAATGGGCATTCAGTACGGTTCACCGAGCAAGGATACAATCGGGTCCCTTTGCTGAAAATGGAAAGTTCAGCAGAATGATGGGAGGTTAATTGGGTGAGTGCGTGCGTTTGCATCGCTTAATGGAGGTGAATTCCGTTTTTTTTTTTTCGTTCAGATGTATGTTTACCGTGAATGCTGCAACTATTGATTTTTTTTATTCAGGAAGAACGGCCATGTTAGGCCGTATTGCTTACTATTGATATAATACGTGGTAAAAGTTGGGGGTTTACTTTAACTTTAATAATGAAATTACAAGGGAACATTATTTCTTCTACGAACGTATCAATTGTTGGGCTTTTTATTGACATTTTTGTTAACAATTCTGTAACCATTTGGTTCGTTACATCCAGTGATGTACCATTGGGTAAATACGTCAGCTACAATTACTTTTGTGTGGCTTTTGACCGGATGTGCTAACTGTGATTTATTTTGGCCCACAACAACATAGCCCGCCTTTTACATGGCGTAATAGAATCAAACCAAACAGCTGGCACATTTGGCTAATAGTCCACCGAACCTCACTGTATCGATGTGTGAAACCTTACACACTTAATAATTAATTATAAATCAATTCTACGCATCTCCCATACTGTCAAAAGGACCGACACTTGGCAATAAATTAAACTTGAATACACTTTCAATCAAGTCTTTATTGTTTCTCAACCGTTTCGTAATTGAACCCAATCCCAACACAAATACACAAACTCGCACCAAACTCATTCATGTCAATTTTTATTACTGAAATACAGCGCACCGGCCGCAGTACAAGTTAAAATCAATTTCAATATCATTGTATTTGTCACACGTTTGCTTAAAATAAAAACCACCCACAAATCGTATCGACTGCAAGCGATGTGTTGCATGATACGGAAAATAAATAAGAGCACCATTAGCAACTGCAAACCGTGTTGCAATAATCGTGTTCGAGTGTGTACAAGTGTCCAATGAAGCGAAAAAAAAACCTCGCGCGGTTGTGCTACTGCTGCCAGAGAAAGATTGCACGGCGACCGTGCATCTCTCGATCTTGCATTTGTTTTTTGCTAGTTTCACTTAAATAGTAAGATTGTCGGTTTAGAAATAAATTATCTGCAGTACGATCATCGCGATCGATAGCGTTGATGCGGCTGCTTGTAAGGTAACTTACTTATATTTAAACTCACTTTACCAGCTAATTATTAACCTGTGCGCACCGTAAAAGTAGCAGATCATGTTTTTATTTTGTATTCGGTGCATGCTAAAACAAAAATGGGACCATCGCAGTGGGTCGCGCTTTCAACCAAAGCTCAAACCCGGTGTTGCGCTACGGAATCAGTCTTAAGAGTAAGCAAATCCTAAACCTGACCAACCTGTACCGTCTTAGTCTTAAAAACGAATCTCACTTGTCTGTTTGCCCCTCCATACGGTAGCTTAGCTTTCGAAGGGGAGGGATGGGATGAGGCGGAAAGCATCATCCTCCATCAAGCGCCAGTAGAGTTCTGCTGGGAATCTCACTCCACTTTCGAGCGCCATGGGAGCGATTCTGCATGGGATCATCACCAACATTTGCCGCTGTCGCCCTGTGCTGTCGAAAATGGACGATGAAAGTGACCACCGCGATGGTTTGTGACCGCGCTCATTGTGGCCACCGTTTACCGTCACTCAATTATCACCTTTATCTTCCTTTCTCCTTCTCTCTCTCTCTCTCTCTCTCTCTCTCTCTCTCTCTTCTCACATTTTCTCCATCTAGTTATTGTGCCCTGGATTGAACGCTTTCCGGAACTGTTCCCCCGTGACCGGAAGGATCGCCGTGACGAAGCGCTTGGCGGTTAGCTTTACGACTCGAAGCGCATGCTGGCCCTTACCACCGTTTCAACCATTGTGTTATATTGTATTACTTCCCTGTTGCGCCTGCCCTGACGCTTCCGCCAGCTCCCTTTCGTCCTGGTGATGCTGGACCGGTCCGACCGCTGGCCTGTCACCGTTGTCGGTTTTATTTGCATTCATTAATTTTAAGCCCGCCTCGTTCATTTTTCTGCTTTCATTTTTATCACCATGATTATGAGCCGCGGGCGGCACACCAGTGGTTGTTGATCCGTACGGTGGCGGAGGGCGCTTGGTTTTCGGCCGGAAGTTGCGGATACCCGAGTTAGACTTTACCGGCAGCAGCGTCACCAGGGTGGAGGGAGGATAGGGGGTGGTCGTTGCCGTTGTTTCTGTCGCCGCCGCCACCGCCGCCAATGGTTTGCCGTGTGCGAGTGCCATCGAGTTGAGCATCTCCTCGTAGCGGTTCGGATCGATTACTTCTACTTCCGCCTGGCCGACGACGGCAAGCTCGGACGATAGCTCGGACGATGTCTCCAGCATCACCGGGACGACATCGTCAATTTCGTCGTTAATGACGGTCGGAATGACCCGTGCCATCGGCGTCGTTTCCGGATAAAGTTCCGTAGTGCTACTGACACGCATACGATGCTCGGTGGCACTGCTCGGAAGGTTAGGAACGGTTGAGGAGCCTTTCGTTGCCGTTGGTCGGGTCTTTTTTCGCTTGGGGCGGGTCGTAACGGTTGTGGGAGGACGGGGTCGCCCCGCACCTGCCCCTGCCGTTCGGTTGGCGCTATTGCGATATTGGTTCTTAATCTTGGAAAGTGACGAAAATGGTGGCATCTTGCTCGACACCTCCTGCTGGATGCCCAGCTTTGACGCGAGCGTATCGAAAATGTCGGACAGATTCTGCAGATGGGTCGCGTTCGGACGATTGCTCTTCAGCTCGTCAATGTTTGCTGGCGGCAATCGGGGCAGTGCGGTCGTCCCATCCGGTTGCACATTGACCACCACCAGGGCCTGAAGCGTTTCGTTGAAAATCTTCTTGGTGGGAGGCTTTTCGGCGGTGGTACGACGCGTCCCATTTACAAACTCCCACTTCGTGATGGGAAACAGCTCCGGCAAGGTGTTGGTCGTCGGGGGTGGTATGGTTGAGGGAGTGTACTTTAACGTTTCCACCTCGATGTACGTCGCGGATGGGCGTTTCGGTTGTTCCCCGGTGTGCGTTGTCACCTCAATCGAACTGCCAGCGGTGCTTTCTTCCGAGCTCGATGACATTGTTTCGGTGGTGGTGGTGGTGGTGGAGGTGGTGATGGTGGTGCTGGTGATCAGTAAATCCTCCACATCTTGTTGCATCTCTTCACTCGAGCTGTATGTAGTGGATTGCATCGTCGTGGAGGTTGGTTCCGTTCCATCTTCGAACAGTTCCGACACGCCGGTGGTGATTGCTGGCCCGAGCGTTGTTGTGCCGTGTTCAGAATCATCCGGACTGTGGCGAGACTCCAGCTCCATCCCGACGTCAACGAGTGCATCATCGTCGTGCGTACTGTTCAATCCCCCAGACAGCACGGAATCGATTCGTTCCGTCGGCCCGTCCCCGTACACCTCGGTGGACGTTTCATCCGACGATGGACTCTCACCGGAAGAGCCACTCATCGGCGTCTGGAGAGTGACGGTGTCGGGCATTCCGGTCGTCGTTAGCGGCCCACCGTCGGGCGTCGATGATTGGTCCGGCTTTTTGGCAATCACGCCATCCCCCAGATGCTCGAACTTCTGCTCGTCTAGCGTCAGGTTGAGCAGCTGCTCGGTCGCATCCACTGCCGTCGGTGTGAGATATTTAAAGTCCGGTATCATCTCCTCATGAATTTTGTCTACCGGCAACGGGTACGGCCGGACGTCCGCCACACCAAGCGGCTCAATGCCGAGCGTGGACGAGCCGAAGCTGGGGTTGGTGTAGCTTTGGTAATAAATTTGCCCGTTGGGATTTTCCGTGTACGCCAGCACGCTCTCAATGTCCGACGGCCGGTTCCGGTAGAGTATTTCCTCCGCGAGCGAAGCCTTCTTCCGGGCCGGCAGCCCGGTACGCTGGTCGGCCTTCACCTGCTGCTGCTCCTGCTGCTGCTGATTGGGATTGATTGGGTGCCACGGTTGCTTGTCCAGTATCGGGGCGGAGGTGAACAGATTTACGTCCAGCTTCGGTATGCTATCCGGTTCGAGCCCACCGCCGACCCTTCGTCGATCCGAGCCAAACTCTACCGGGATGCTGTCGTTAATGATGGCCTGAAAAATGGTCTCCAAAAGTGTATCATTTTTTAGCTCCCCATCCGTCTCGGACGGCAGCCCAATGACATCGACCACCACCGGTAGATGTGAGTCGGCATCGTACGGTTCGCCGACCAGCTGCTCCTCCTCGTCCGATTCATCTTCTGCCGACGTTGATGATGGCTGCTCGTACGACGCGATGCCCTGAGATGGCAATACCTGATACCGGAGTGTTGTCAACCGGCTTGTCGTACTGCCGACCTGCGTAGGTGTCTTGCTGCTCAGAGTTGGTGCTATCGTCGTCGTCGTTGTTGTTGTCGTTGTGGTAGTGGGTGACTTTGTTGTGGTTGTGGTTGTACGACCGACCGCACCGTTCGCCGTTGTTGACCGACGACCCGCCCCACCCGTGGTGGACGGTTTGAGTGAAGTTGTTTTAATTTTCTTCGTCGTTGCAGCGTGCTTATCCATTTTTTCAATCTTGGCCGTGGCCGTTTCATATTTTGACTTGCCGCCCGTTTGCTGACCGAACCGACCACCGGCTGGACCGTATCCACTGGTTGATGGGTTTTCACTCTCCGCCCCTACCTTAATGCTTTCCGTCACCTTTGTCCGCTCGCTGCCCCGTATCGCTATCTGGGCCGGGCTGACGGCGAACGGTTTGAGCGTCGAGCCAACTACCGGCACTCTTGCGACTGGATCCGTACTGCTGCTGCTGCTCCCCGTTCGCTTCTGCGTGATGTCGGCGTCTGTTTTCGTTATCTCAAATGATCCTTGTATAACCGGTAAATTATCCATGTCAATGTCAGATTCCGCCTCGATGATGCCCTTGCTGCCACCGTCCGTGGGCACCACCCTCGAGCCGCCGGCTGGCGGTGCCGGCGTGACACGCGGTGTAAACTTGTGGATAGTTTTTTCGATTACTCCCGTCTTCTTCGTGACGTGACGTTGCTGCTCCTGATCCGGCGTACCACTGCCGGCCGATTTGACCACGGGCGGATATGGCTGTGCGGCCAACCATCACGATATAAAGCAAGTCATCGGCATGAGTGATAGTGCATGAAAGCGTACCCGGTTTTCGGTGCACGGCGAACGAGTGCGAATGGACCGAACCCGGTGAAGGACAAAGGGAAAAGGAAAAACAAATCATCATCAGTGTTATCTAATCCAGCTTTGCGTAACACCAAACAACATCCGGCGGGCCAAAGTGCTTACCTCATGCCGTGTTAGAAGTGCCGTCTTCAGGACCTCCTGGTCGAGCAGCCGCTTAATCTCGATGCTGTCCGGATCGATGCGTATGTTCTTGAACGCCGAGTTCGGGTTGAGTACCTCGCTGAGGAAGGCGGTCCTGATGTGCTCCTCCACATTGTTGATAGTGCTGCCGGTTGGCCAATGATGGTGCAGGATGACGATTTGTTAGCCGTGCCGTGGTGAGCCCAAGTTAACGCGAACGAGAAAACGGATAAAGAAAGGGTATGCATTTTGTGGATAAATATTTTTGCGGCCGTTACACAACATAACGGGCGGATTTGCTGAGTGTTAAATCTACACAAAGCGTTTGAAAATTATTGCCTTTAGTTACTTACATCTTTATCTTTCGCATGTCCAGGAACACCCTGAAGCTGAGCGCTATGGTTGGGCCATCACCAAAGTTCATAATTTCCGTCCGGGAAACGGTGAGACCGCTGCGTTCGAGCGAAGTTTCGATCAGCTTTTCATAGAACGCCGTTTTCTGCCGGTACACCGGTGTGCTGTTTGTTCGCAACCCGGTCGTATAGATATCACCTCGGGCGACGCGGAATGTACAATCGAATGCAAGAATTGCTGAAATATTGAAGAAAAAAGGAAAACCAAAAAATCTAGTTTTAAAATGTTCATCATTCAACTGGTTGGGATTACTGTTCGTATCACTAATTGAACTACGAATGCATGAGAGCTAATGACGCTCAATTCTAATGATATTTTAATTTGCATAATTTTTCCTTACGAAAAGAAACGATATTTTTCATAATAGGCCATGAGATTTGTAGGTGTGATTTTTTTTCAACTAGGCACCTCAATACCGACCCTCCAAGTACGCCAACGAAAGAAATCGTTGAAGTACTGAATTTCGACTGTACTCCTAAGTTTACAAAATTGACAAATGTGTCATTTTATACACTCAATTTTGTATCCCAATTCTTTGCAGCCATTCTTAAACATGATGTAAAACTAACAAAAAAATAACATCAAACAGCAACTATCATACACCAGTCCAGTCCAAGGACAGCGTAAAAACCACACACAGCTTGTTCTATTTTGTGCAAACATTTCCCAACACACGGACACTCCTTCTCTTTTTTTAATCACGATTATGCTGTGGTTTTTTGATTGAAGATTGATGAGCTTAATACGATAGTTCGGGCACACATCATGCTACACAGCAAACACAGCTTGCTAACCTTTGACGAAGCAGAAGGATGCGCAACAGCACCCGGGATGACACCGTGTTTCAAGTACAAAAAAAAAAAAACTCCGACTCATCTATTGATCAGCTGACTTTAATTAAGCTCCAGTGCAAAGTTTGTTTTTGGGTGACCCGCACCAACGTGGTCGTGGTGGAAAACTGTTGAATTATGGTTCGAAGCACCGGTACGCCCACCGAACTGATGACACACGGTGCACAAAAAAGTCATTCCGATGGTCACTCGATAGACAGCAGGGAAGTATGGGTGAGCAGCAGAGGCAAAGCACAGACACACAAAAACCCGGGACACACCAACCATTTGTCCACTGTATGGACTATCATTAAATCCACAACAAAGAGACCATCACTTGGGCGGCGGAAGCAACGATATGAGCTTCATGGCCGTGATGATGATGATGATGATGATGACGCTAGGACAAGTATAGGATAATGCTGGAACAAAAAAAAGGCATCATACCCTGCCGGTGGTTGTAGTTCCCCCCCCGATGTGCATGGTTATCTTTCGACTACCGGAAGGAGTGGTATTAAATCAGTTGATGCATCAAGTCCAGCATGACATAATGAATGCCGTGAGTAGTTTTGCAACTTGTCCAAGCATACCGTGAGCTCACCGTGTGCATACATGCATAGGAGAGAGTTAGCGCGAGCTAGCAAGCGCTTGGTTATGTCCGTTGTTTTATGCCACGTGTCGGGTACCTTTGGAGGTGTGACGACGACGAAAAAATATTTCCAGAAATCATGCCAAGAGGACACGATGGAAGCGCCAGGTGTTTTACGATGCGCCTGTCAACGAGCGAGCTAATGTCAATCCATTATTGTTGTGCATTTTTGTGCAGCCAAAGCATGGTCGTGAGTGTGAAAACAGTGACATTTTTATAATAAATTGAAACCTGTAAATTGTGCCACAGTACCGTAACATAAAGATAACCGTTCTTAGTTAGCTTACTAAATTTAGATTCTACTGTTTATACGCTAAAATGTAAGATTTTCATTCGTCAGCTTTTCCTTTTTAACTCGGAGCTGAAAACATGTTCAACTAAAAACACCCATTTTTTTCTTTACTTCCATGTCTGTCTACTTACTTTCGCTGAGATCCGCCTTGAACGTGCTGAAGTAGAATGCTAACCCGGCAACGCACAGTACCGCTAGCACGACGATGAACGCGGCCGACATCAATATGATCGAGAATGATTTGATATTTTTTTGCTTTTTCGCGTACAGCGAGGAGGACAGATTGCGACTATCTCGCCACAATCCCCAGGATGTGTAGCCATAGTGGCTGCTAAGGCTGACGTCCGTTGGATACGAGTATTTGCTCATGTGCGTGTACGGTCCTACGAGCGTCGAGCGGCGCCCAAGCGTGTTCTGGTAGGAAGCATACTCATTAGCCTGTAAATGAAAGAAAAGCAATAATATAAAAATAAACATAAGAACTGGTGCACGTGAACTTATTGTTTAAACATTCATTACATACAGACATACATTTCCTCACATTTTTTTTAGAATCACAATAATGCACATTAACTTAACAAAAGCTGCAAATGCACAAATGTAGCTGAATTTGTTTCTAAACCCGGTTAAAAATACACATAAAATGTATATGATGCATAAATTTGCATGGGACGAATAAAACACTCATGTAGATTGAGTTTGCAATAAATCATAGTGTAAATTAGGCGAGACAGTTATTTAGTACATCAAAAAAAAATATCTAAAATGGTCTTACATTTTAAAATAGCGAAAAAAGGTCTGTATTATTAAAATTTGTCATTAATAACATATTTTTTCTGCTCACAATTTTACTACTGCTACTGATTTCAAACTAGGAGCTGACGTGTGGCCCAGTTTTGTGGAAAAAAAAAAGTTCAAATATAATAATATAATCAACTACAATCATAAAGAGAATAATTTCCTTTCCGCTCAGTAGGTAAACGTTTCATTCCACACCGCTTAATACCCCCACAATCCCTCGCAGTGTGATGAACTTATAACCGATCAGCGTAAGACAAGCTACAATGAACCACTTAACACCTGCACCTCTATTCACACCAGCCTGCCACTACTCCTATCCGGTCGTTATCGTTCACAAACACACATATCGTAAACTGGGCCAACCAGACTAGGAGTGCAAAAAACATCAGCACAAATCAAAAATCAACATCCAATCGATAGGAATAGTGTTGCGCTGTTGCCCGAGTTGCACGAGTTTGCGTTTCGCTTCGTTCGATGTGGATCATCAGTCGACAGGAAATCGAAGAATACCGACGTCGGGTAATCCGCCGAGGGATCAAATAAATCCCATCAATTACGAGAGCATTGCGGTTTACCTCACCATACCACACACCGGAGGCACCTTTTCCGGCGGGAGGTTTTTTTTGTTGTTTTCTTTCCCGTTTTTTTTTTCGGTAGACTTTTTCCCTTCTCTTCAGCGTGAGGGTAAAAACACAGGCAAGGCACAAAATGAACATTCGCATTCAGCGCCACATGCGAAAATGGTTGCCATTTGGTAAATGGTCGACTTCGAACGATGGCATAGTGTGTGTGTGTGTGTGTGTTTGCGCACAGTATGTGTGGAGTGGAGTGTGTTTTATGTAAGTGATGTTTTTCTATTTCGTAGGATGTGCAGCCGCCTTGGCACCATAAATACCGATCGGTGGTTTATTTGTTCCGTGCCCGCATTCCTCCCCACTCGCCACAAATTCAAATCGAGCTGGGGCAAAGAAAGGTGAGAAAGTATTGAAAAAAAAAAAAAAAAAAGGAAGTGATCTAAACACCAACCAAAGCCGGCGGTCGGAATGGCACACTCGTTCGCGTGTGATTTTCCTTCCGGGCTG
>KB697175.1:0-10507 GCA_000349165.1 Anopheles christyi
TTTTCTTGCAAAACACGAGTTTGTAAGCTTTGGCAGGGCCAGGTGTGCCATCTTATGTAAAAAAAAAAAAAAAAAAAAGAGAGCTACCAGATCAGGTCATTTGCAGGACGGGTGCGAAAATAAACTAGGAAGCAGCAGAAACCGTTCCCCTATCGATCAACTGCCAAAGACAATTGGCATTGAGCATAGTGGGAGGCGATTGTAAATATAAATATAAAGAAAAACAAAAAACCAAAACAAGAGTAAGCAATGCAACTGTGCTATTTTTGGCAGAAAATTGTTTCACATGTTTGAAACGATCGAAGTAAAATGCGTACTTGGTGCGTTTCGATGTTTGTGTAGTTTTGGAGTGATGAAGGAGAAATTTACACAAAACAAGATGAATCGAAAATCCTGCAAGGTCAAACAACTACTACGTAAAAAAAAAACAAAATTAAATAAATGTTAACCATTCCGCCCTAAAGAAACTGCAAAGCCCACGATCCTTATCAAGTGAAGTGCAGTAAAAGTGTCTCGTACGCCTGCCATTCAAGGCGCCAAAGCCACGTTGTGTGTCGCCGTTGCACTTTGCCACTGTTTGGCGTCGCCAAGCAGGCCCATCATTTCCATCAACGGGCACCGTCATTATTAAATTAATAATAATTACAATCATTCTCGCTGATAAAAAAAAACGGTAACATCCGATTTAACAAAACAGCGAAGGAAGCGAGGGGGACAAACAAATGGGAGAGCAAACAAACACATCACACGATTGCATGTGATCCGCTTGCATACACATCACGTCAATTTCGAGCTGGTCGTGCGGTGTCTGCATTTTGCTTCGGAGCAAATGGCGTTACGGGCGGCACGATCTGTTTCACGACCGTCGTGCTCCTCCGTTTGCGAGCGTATGACCCCCTCGAGTGCCAGAAATGAGCGGGTGGGCCCCCAAATTTCCACGCGTCTCGCGTCAGCGTCAGGGAAATGCTGTCGGTCTGCGCGCGTATGCCGAAGCCGAAGGTCATACGAAGGACAGATTCGGATCGGTTGTATGATGTGTTGGTGGTTGTGCTGGTGAATGATTGCGCTGAGGAAAAGCATATGTCTTGAAACATTTTCCTCGAGTGCGTCATGGCTAAAGGATTACGGTGTTTACGAGGGAATGCTTTTTTATGCCATCATATTACATTAGATCGTGTGTACGAAAGGGAAGTGTAGGATGAGTTAGGCATGCATCTGATACTGAGGCGTTCAATGAAACATAAACATGAAAACTGATGTAATGAATGACAACTTGTGGTAAAAGTTTAACCTCATTAATGTACTGTAAATATTTGTTTTTGTTATTAATGCATCCCTCCCATCTTGTGTGCCAGTTGAATAATTAAACCATCACGTGGTACAGTGAAATTGCAGGGGTTTTCACCTCAAATTGACACCTGTCCACATGTTTTTTTCGATTTGATCGATTTGAAAAACAAAATTGTCTATCACTTACCCACAAGTAAGCCCATATTTTGTACAGTGTCCAATTCAAGTAATGTACAGTAGGTTTGTTTTGGTTTTGGCTGATACGTTAGCACAAAAAAAAAAAACATTCAGATAAAAAGAAAGGAAAATTAGAAAAAATAATTTATTTTTGAGCTTTGTACATGCTACATTTACATGAAATGCTACCTGTTCCAATCAAAACCAAAGCAAACCTACCGAATCTGCATTTGTTCAATCGAAATGAACGATTGGTTAATTGAAGTTGACAGTGTACTGTAGGGTTGACTTGTTTGTAAGTATAAGACAATTTTGTTTTTAAAATCGATCATTTTTTTAAACATGTAAACAGTTGTCAATTGGAGTGAAATACCCTGTAATACTATCAACTAAAACGTGAAGACTTTCGAACGTAAAATTCCATCCATCAATGAGCTGATTGATAGCTAGGTCAGTTCCAAACAGACGCGGGCCAATATCAATTGGCGGGAAAGTGGACCGTTTGCTACGTGCCAAAACCGTCAGGCACAACAACTTACCGTCCAATCGATGATCGATGACGAAATCGATCGGAAGCGACCGGGAAGTGCATCCGTGCATCGCTCGAAGGGGTTTTTTGTGTGTGTGTGTGTACATCGTGTTTGTTTGGTGCCGTCCGGTGGTGTGTCCGTCCGTGGCGTGCATTAATGGACGAAATGCACGTATGGCGTCATACGTGCCGCGTGCAGCACGTTTCACTAGTTCAGCGCTCGGCTGTTCGGTGCATCGAGCAAACGCATCGAGCCGTACTGAGCGGTTTGTTTCAATATTGACTTTTCACTTAGCGTGGTAGCTTACAGTTCTGTTGGGTGTGGGCACTGTGGGGTGTTGAAAATTCGATTCTGCGGAGTTAGGGAGAAGAAAGGGGAGGGAACTATTTTCCAAGCCCTTTACAATCTTTGTGCAAAAAAATATTTATTTTGTATTTTTTTTCATTTTTTTTTCTTTTTCCCCTTCTACCCACAAGGTTGCCGAGGCTGAATTAGCTAAGCGGTCAAGATGAGTAGCAATGCGCCCGGGGCGACCAACCCCATGCTGTACGATCCCATCCCGGAGGGGCAGGGTTCGACGTCAAAGCGCAACCAGTTTGTCGCTGCGCTCGGAAGTAAGTAACCTATAGCGGCTCAAGAAGCCGCTCCACACGCACATCGCAACACCGTGCACGCACGCAGTTAAGCAGTTCGGCAGGACTGACCGGGGCGTACGCTTAACGAATGGTAATGAGTAACAATTTGGCTTCATTTGCAGTTTGTATGGCGGCGGTTAGTGGCGGTACGGCTCTGGCCTGGACTTCGCCCGTACTGGCCCAGCTCGTGCCGGCCAATCAAAGCGATACGAGTGGGCTCGAGCACGAAAGCTTCCTGCTGACCACCGATGAAGGTAAGGAGAAGAAAGTGTGAATATCACTGCAGAGCGGGGGAATGGGAGGATAGGCGGAGGTTAAGTTGTTATCAGGAGCGCCAAGTCTTATCGCACCTACGGTTGACGTTTGTGTACCGCATGGTGGTCGTAAAAAGGGTCCCACGGATTCTTGCATCAATCGGTGTGTGTAGATAGGGTTAGGTTTTTTTTTTATTATTGACGCAAATTTATTGCCCCTTAACTACCGTAGATCACTTGAATTATGAGTGTGTGTGGGGTTGTATTAAGGTGTTAAATTAACAATTTATTACATTGAAGCATGGGATTGGAGAAAGCGCTGTCTGAAGGATAAATCGATTGAGTGGAATTTAGGTTTGTTAGGCTTTATTAGTTCTATCTCAGGTTTTTCACGGTTTTTCATACAGTTTTTACTGTCTTCCATATACTTTATATCTGGTTTAGGATTTATTTGTTTATTAGGCAATATTTAAGAAACAAAATAACATAACAATGTGCCAAAAAAAAAACCAACGGGAAACCCTGCTTAATGTGTCTTTTGGTAGTAACCACCCTTCTTGATTTTTTTTCTTTCTGACAGAAAGCTACACTTTTGAAATCATGGGCTGGTCATACTGAAAATGGTATCAACAGTTTTAAGATACAAACACTAAGTAACTGGCTAGTAACTGAAAACATTATGCCTTACTTTTGTTTCAAATTGAATTAAGCTGATAGCGGTCATTTATAAATCATCAATAACATAATAACCAGTCACAATAAATGTCTGGGGAAGTTTAACGTAGCTAATTACATCATTTGCGGTACTTTTTTTTGTTTGCTGCAACGACAACATCCCCAATTCGTCAGCAATACCCAACTAAAGTTCAACCGGTTTCTCTGACCAGCCGGGGTAACTTGAGCCTATTTGCATTCAAACTCCACCTTTCCCCCCATCGGTAGGGCATTACGCGAGGTATGGTGAGGCTTGCAAATGTACGCCACTGTCTGCGGTTGTCTGTGCAAGATAAATTACACCTCCATTGCAGTACTCCCCCTGTAAGTTCGTAAGTCATCGCAACCGGATGGATGTTTGATGCGTTTCTAATGAACTGCACGCAAGCGTAGCAATTTCTCAATAAGAGGACGTTATCGTGCATATGATAGTGGCGGCCTTTTCAAGAGGTCGGCTTTTATTCAACAACCAGAGCTTTCGTAAAGTAAACATTATCACACGCGCTAATGGGCTCCGGCGGTCGAGTGTGGCCCTCTTCAAAAGGGTAAATTAATGTTGAGGCTGCAAAAGGCTCGTTAATGCATTTGGCATGATTAACTAGGTCACTTTCAAGTGTCTTTACTATAACAAATAAATGTGTTTTGCTATGTGAGAGCAATTTTTTATTTACATCGTACTTTTTGTTTTTTTTTTTGCTTCAGGATCATGGGTCGGTGCCTTCTTGGCGGTGGGAGCCTTCCTCGGTGCCCTGCCTGCTGGCTATCTGGCGGAGAAGATCGGTCGCAAATACACTACCATGTCGCTCGCAGTACCGTACCTAATCAGCTGGGCACTGATCATCTTTGCGAACGGTGCAGGCATGCTGTACGCCGGTCGTATCGTCATCGGTAAGACCATCTAAAGACCTTTAAGAAAAAAAAAAACCCATTAGCATTACTTTATTTTAACCTTTCCTGAAAACCCCTTTTTGCAGGCATTGCAACGGGAGCATCCTGTGTCGTCGCACCGATGTTCATCTCGGAAGTGGCCGAAACCTCGATCCGGGGCGCTCTTGGTGCATTCTTCCAGCTACATCTAACGGTTGGCATTCTGTTCGTTTACGCCGTCGGGTCCTACACGCACTGGGTGACGCTCAGTATACTGTGTGCCATCTTTCCCGTGCTGCTCATAGTGGCCATGTTTATTGTGCCCGAAAGTCCCGTCTATTTGGTGAAGAAGGTAAGCCTCCTTGCACCACATCGAAGCGATCGCAATAACATGGGATTGTTTTTTCCCCCCCCTCAGGGTCGTCGTATTGATGCTGGCGTAGCGCTGAAGTGGTTCTGGGGCCCAAATGCCGACACACAGTCCGCCCTGCAAACCATCCAATCCGATCTGGATGCGGCTTCGGGCGAGGCGAAAGTGTCCGACCTGTTTACGAACGCAACGAACCGGGCGGCTCTCTTCATCTCACTGCTGCTGATGTTTTTCCAACAGTTTTCCGGCATCAATGCGGTCATTTTCTATACCGCTCCGATCTTCCAGTCGGCCGGCAGCACAATGGACCCGGCTGTCTGCTCCATCGTGGTCGGTGTCGTGCAGGTCGTCATGACGCTCGCTTCCTCCGTGCTGATCGATAAGGCGGGCCGCCGGATACTGTTGCTGCAGAGTAGCTTCATCATGGGCGCATGCCTGATCGTGCTCGGCGTTTACTTCAAGATGCAGAACGATAAGGTGGACGTGTCGAACATTGGCTGGTTGCCGTTGGCCTCGGTCGTACTGTTTATCGTGAGCTTCTCGCTCGGCTTCGGACCGATCCCTTGGATGATGATGGGTGAGCTGTGCGCACCGGACATTAAGGGGCTCGCGTCCGCGCTGGCAGTCATGTTTAACTGGACGCTCGTGTTTTTGGTGACGAAAAGCTTTGGCACGATGCAGGAGCTGCTCGGGTCCGACTGGACGTTCTGGTTCTTTGGCGCGTGGATGATGCTCTGCACGGTGTACGTGTTCATTAAGGTGCCGGAAACGAAGGGCAAAACCAATGCACAGATTCAAGCCATTCTGGGTGGAAAGAAGTAGACCGGCGCTTAAAAAAAGCTGTAGGATAAACCCCCTATCTATTGTGTATGTGTGTGTGCGCGTAATTGAATGTCCGTTTAAACCTCGGGTTTTGTGTAATCCAACCCAAAAGTTCCCTGCTCGGTAGGAGGCTTCGTTCGTGAAAGTTTGTTTTTATTTTATTTCGGTTGTTTAATAATTGTAGATCGATCTATTTTTAACGTGTTGTAAATATGTTACTATAGCCCCATGCCCACTACTATACGTTAGATTGTTGTAGGTGCAAAAATTTGTGTGTTAGTACTTGCCGGAAGGTCGGAAAGATCCGAGGATTGTACGGTTTAGACAGGTTTCTTATGATTCGTTTAGGAAAGGAACAGCTGCACACATGGCAGAGTAATCGCAACGACTGAGTGTGGACCGGGTGGAAGCGTGAGCTTCTAAAGCAGGCTCTTGCGTTAGTGTAATATTGCCATTGTAGTAGTAGTAGTTGCAATGTGCAAGCTAAATGGAAAGCAAAAAGGTTCCATTGTTTATCCTACGGGCCGGGGGTTGTGCACTTGCAGAACGTAAGGGACTACCGTGAGGGAGTAAGGCGGTATACGGTAGTAAGGAGTAATGCTTAGTTTGTTTATGCTAAGTTTAGAATTGTGTTACTTCAGTGCGGTATGTTACAACGAAGGAGTTTGGTTGGATATAGCTTACGAGTGCCATTTGCCAAAAAAAAAGAACGAATTTTGCATAAAACGAAAGGAGCTTCCGGGCGACTGTACGCCGTGTCGAACGCTTCCTGGTTGTCAATTGCTCATAATTAATTTGTCCACCAACATTGGGTGTGCTTGGGCTGCAAAATGCAAATACACTCAGTTGATGTCGTTCATATCACTCGCAAGAAAAAGGATGCAAGGTTGTAAAAATTGTTTCATTTCTCAAATCACATCAGCCTCCACTTGTTCCTCATACAAATTCACTATCTATCTCGCCAGGAAACACATTTTCCCCAAAAACCAAAATGGTACAACCAATACAACCAGAACCTCGATTGTGTACGGTTTTTTGCCGACCTCCCTAAACCGGGTTTTAAAAAATGTTCAATATATTTTTTTTTCTTAGTAGAATTTCAAATGAAACACTTCGTTCGAAGGTGCCATATCGAGTAGAGTAAGCTTCTCAGTGAAACAAGGAAACAAAACTAAAAAAAAAAAACTACACACGAAGTGACACTATAAGGCTTTAATGTAATAATGAAGGAGCAATAAGGATGTGGAAGAAAGCGGCATAAACCTGCTGGCTTTGCTGCTAGCTAAGGGTAAACATAATCAATGCGCTGAAAGAAAGCAAAAAAAAAAATCTCATCTTTAACCCGCACGTGCAACGATTCCCACCGGAATGTGTGAACGGCGCGTAGTTTCTACAAACACAACGAGCTGTGGCACTGTGTTTCAGGGAGCGGGAAGAGCTGGTTTATGTTTTGCAGGAAGCTGTTAACAGCACGTTGACAAAAACAAAACTATACGAGAAGAAATATAACCTATTTAACCGGTGTAATATTGATGTTTTCTTCACATTTCCGTTACTTTGTTTGGGTTGTTGTTTGTACTGCCGGATGGAAAGTGGATGGAATGTTGCTTCGTCATGCAGATTGATTAACTTTTGTTTTTGGTTTTGTGTTAAATGCTTCCTAACGAGATTGAGCAATAACGAGTCACCGCTTTGCGGGAGGATACTATTACAAGATGATTAATTGTCCACGGATGTCAAGTGGGCATTGTTTGCATACGGTGATCGTACCCTCAATCGTGAACCTCGAACTATGCACACTCACTATTTTTAAACACTATTAGGTATTCATTTAAAACAGAAAATTTACAGGACTGCAACAAAAAAATATAACAAATGCAAATAACTATGCTGCTCGACAAAACAAAAACTGCTCGAATAATGGCGAAGCTTCTCGAGTTTACGTAGGTTGTCCTACAGATGGAGCCACTGTCTATAGCAAATTTTCCACGGGCACAAAAAAAAAAACCTGAAACCCGCGTGGAGTACTGTACCTTTTATTATTTCCGTTGCATGTCACATTCTTGCAATCGATGAGACCGCCATTGACAAGTGCAGCAGCAGCACCAGCACAGAAGCATTTCAACAAATATTAGTCACGGAAAAATTGGCATCAAGCTTGACCCGCTCGAGACGTTTGCAGGCAACCAGGTGTTTGCATTTGTGATACTCAACTTTGTGTCTGGCAATTTATCATACATTGACTGCCGACGCCACGTTTCCTGTTTTTCACGTGTGTTTTGTTAATAGGAGCGGTGCAGCCGGTACTTTAACCAGCCTGTTGGGTGTTGTATGCTTTGCGTGGGTCTTTGTTTTTCGCTTTCGCTACTGCTGAACATGATTTTTTTGTTGTCAATTCATTTTAGAATTTTGACATTGAAAAAAAAACTTTACACTATTTAAAAAAAAGTAACACCCCTGAAAGTGCAAGTTCTAACCGAACCAACTCGCGGCTGCCTTAAACGAGCTCGATGTCAGGGCAGCATCACGCTTGCCAGCGTAACAATTGATCAACACACGGCGACACGGCGCTGGAATTTGTTTGTTAATTTCCTCGACCGTGCTGTTTTCAATGACTTCCTGATAACGTTGTCAGTTTTTGCTATGCCTGCTCGATTACCGATTACCGGCTGACCGTTTGCAAATGAGACAACGCGGACAGAAGTTCATCGGTTTGGGGTTGCGATTATCGCTGAATCGCGGATCTATTTTTTTTTTTGTCTTATTCTGGTTGCTTCAAAACAGAGCATGGAAAAGCGTTTGGGTAGGTATGGCAGGTTCTGGTAGATTAATAGGTCAACCATTCTCTGGTGCTAGTGATTTCCAACAGAAAGGTGAATGTTAATTTATTGTTGAAATTAATTATCAGCTCTATTTTGTACTATTTTTTAAAAATGATTAAATTTACTCTAACCAATAACTTATTAGTATTTCATGAGTAAAACAAAAATGAAGCTAACTGTCTTATCAATATTTGATAGAAAAACACACACGATGCTAAAGGCTTTCGACGCATTAACTTATGAGTTGTTTATTTAGTGATAAAATTGACGCCCATTACCAATACCCATACAGGAAGGGTATTTAAAAGGTTTACAGTAATATAAAAAATATTAAAAAAATTTTTCGATGTTTCACAGCGGGATTTTTTTTTAACCATTTTTCCTTTCCGAAATTCGCCGTAAAACACTTTACCAATATCCTTAAATACTTACACGAATGGAAAGAGTTTTCTGTTGTTATTGTTTTGGTTTTCCATTGCCAACTACCTCTTACCAAATCAACGTGTTTGCCTTGACACTTTATCTTCCCGATCAGTTTTAACGATCTCAAAGGTCACACTTGGGCCATGCTCGGTGACAAACACGTGTTGATCTTAATCGCTCATCAGCCATTTTTAACCTGCCACCCGCTCACCAAGCAATGGTGGAAAGAAAAGCTCATTAAGAGAAAAGGGGACGTGGGGCGCATTGGTGGGAAAACTGTTCTAACGCTGTATTTCTCCCCCCTCTTTCGGGGAAGTCTGGATGCCCCTTCCACTACCAGATGATCGTTCATACTCGATTTATTGTTGAATGTAGAGCCTACACCCGTGGGTGTAGGGAAAAATAGTAAACAACGGGAAAACAGTTGTAAAAACCCCTTTTTTTTGCTCCATCATTGAAAACACACACAGACAGCGCAGCACATGCATCCTCCGCACACAACAAGGCTAGCAAGGGCTGAATGGTGCAGCCACTTTACTTCAATCCCACAAGCCACCCCCTCACAGTGGTCGTTGCTGATAAGTTGATTAAGCGCTGCATTTTGCCACGATTCTCGGGCGGACAAAAGAATCGAGCGGCGAGCTGCATACATCAAATTTGCATGTGCACGCCAGCATTCCAATGTTCGAGCGATTATCAAAGGCAACCACTAGATTGGCTGCGAGAGCAGCTCGTTGGGGAAAGCTTCTTAGTGTTGCTTCAGCGATCAGTACAGCCGGACCGGGTGGTGGGCTCGAACAAGCTCGGGTTTGAAGCTGATTAGCTAGCGAATTGTTTGATTATTTCTTGTTTGATTAGTGCATAGCAAGTGTGACAAAATGTTTCAACAATGGTAAATTACGTACTTTTAAATTTGTACGAGTATTTTATTGAGCAATCATATTTTTTTTTTATGTGTTATCATTTACATGATCTAATCAATCCTATTAACTACGTTTTTAATACCATTGTGTGTATGAACGTGTCTGTGTCTAAGAGATTATGTTACCAAAGTGCAAAACAAAACAAAAATTGCATCTCAAAACCCGGAAGTGTGTGTAGCAAACAATGCGTGCGGAAAGCGACCAACTCACCCCCGGCAGTGATTTCGAAGGTCAATTATTACATTGAAACATACTACGATCGTCAGTTAGACTCACTTGCCGAGCGGGTTCGAGTGTAGCATTAGATAAAAGATTAGTTTTTCGGTTGAAGTGCAACCGTTTTGCTGCACCGTAGCACAAACAACAGTAGCGGGCAATGTGCTATTGCCGCCTTCTAACGGTGGTTTTTGTTTAACCAACCACTATTGAATCATATGGCACGTGTTTGCTATCAACGAGGCGGAAGATAGAGCCGTTGGACAGAAGGTACTTTTGTGGGTACAAACAAAAAATATACGTTGCATAATAGTGCAATGTAGCAGTTTACTTTTTTTTGCACATTTGTGATCGTATTTAGGTAGTGGAAACCTTATTTTAACTGTTGATGAAATTTATAAATAATACTTTTAATTTACATAAATGTTTGGCATAGATTGTTAAAATCAATTTCATGAAAAAAG
>KB697176.1:0-10544 GCA_000349165.1 Anopheles christyi
ACATGAGTCTTTGCTTTGTATATACACGATGCTAGATAAATTAATTTACATTCTCTCTTCTCAATGATCATTAGTCATCAACAATTCCTCCTACCTGTTTATGCTTCCACCTTAGATCCTCTTTTATCATACTCGCTACATTAATCCACCCAAAACAGTCAACAATTAGGTGTCTTCTCTGCGGTACACTTCACTCCATTTATATTCTATTCGAGGTGTATATGTGAGCTCAAACACCGCATCGCAGACAGCTAAGCCATCCGTAGGCGTAAAGAAATGAACAAATGAGATGGAGAACACAGTAACAGCTACATTATCTTCAAGCATTTGTCTTAAAAGAATCGGTTAATTAAGCCACAACCTTGATGGTTAAGATATTACGATAGCCTTTTTCCTTCCCAAGCGAGGTATGTGTAAGTGTGTTGCATCGGGAGAAAATAATTCCATTTACACCCAAACGTCTACATTTCATGCATCAATGAAAGCGGATCCTTAACACAATTAAGACAATTATTCATCTAATTTATTTTAAAATTTAAAACATTCTCCTTTATTGAAGTAACAACCTACATAGAGGCTTACGAATAGTCAGTCATTACTGTGGAGAGACGGTCCGGATGGGAATTGATCACGTCCGGCCTTAGTAGAAGCTTAGACGTCTATGGAATAGACCACCGTTCATGAAAAAAACTCACTTGCACTAACAGATAAAGATGTAATTAGCATTTCGTGCGCGGCAACTCATGATAAGTCTTTTATTTTGATTATAAATATTGCTTTTTCCAATCGTTTCACGTGGTTAAGAAAAAACATGTCAAAGAAGAATGCACAGTAATATCGCAAAAACACAAAAGAAACCTCAAAACCAAAAGCAAACATACAAACTGATGGAAGCTGAAAATTTTGGCTGTTCCGTTTGCAACCAATTATGTTGTTATTTTTATGAGCAATTTGGAGCTATTAGCCGGTTCTATCTTTCCTAGCTGCCTTTGAATCGGATCGTTTGGATCTGCTTTTGCCTTTCAATTCATCTTTCGCAGACTTGCCCAGCTCCGACTTGGACAGACTAGCCTTGACGATGGCGGTGCGGTGCAGATTCGTTTAACAAAGTTGCGCCCATTTTCTCACCACATCAACCGTTCTGCTACCGTGCCGTGTCTGCAGCACACCTTAGCACCCTTAATCATTCCGTAGGAAGTTGCCTACAGAAACGTCCATAAAATCGTCACACAATATACTGCGGCTCGATGAAACCAGACATCATCACCGGTTGGTAGCTACAACATTGGGGAAAATTAGTCCTTCGAAACGGAACACATCAACACAGTTTGGCAGATTCTTGCTAATAGACACACCTCAAAAGCGAGAGATTGTTTTGTTTTTTTTGTATGTGTATCTTAGAGGTGCCAGAGTGTTAATAGTTCACTAGACTCCACCTTCAAAATGATTGAAAAATTAATTATTGTTTTATGTATTCTCCTTTTTGAGAAACTTTTTACATTTTTTACATTCAAATATCCGATCTTCCGAATCATAACCAACAAATGTTTTTTTTTATTTTAAAAAAAACAGTCAATTCATTCAACAAAGCAAAGATAAAAAATAAAACTTCTAATGTTGTCATATGCACCATTAGAAGAAAATTAATAAGCCATCCTAATTGCGTTTCATAAACTTCAAACTTTAATCTGTGCAATGTTGTGATAAATACTAAAAGATATACTTTATCTCTAATAAAAATAGCAGATGGACGATGGAAGAAGACATCGCACCAGGTATCATTTTCTACAACAAAGTCTTCTGCTAGCTCTTTCTCTGCACCGTTTCTTAACGAAAACAAATTAACTCACTCACAATTTATCACTTCCGCAGAGTCTGATGCAGGACATACTGATACACACACACACACTAATACATACTTTAAAATAACATCAACTTTCAAGGTGCATAATTTCACCTGCCCAGCCTTGAAACCACTCACATCCGTCTATTTGCCTCGTACGAAATATACACCCTGCGATTGCCACTGTCAAAATAGTAAAAATAACATGCATTGTACACGCACGTAACCGTATTGGCCGTACTGCCGATGCACGTTCCGTTTGCTTTAACAAATTTGCGTTTGTTTGCTCACTGTCGAATCGATGTATAAATATTTAACCCATCAACTAATTCAATTTTCAGTCGTGCAAAGCGCTGGCAAGACTGTAGCATCCCACGGACGGATTGCGTCGTTCGCGGCTAACTCAGAATCTGTGGAGCTTGCGGGTGGCCACACTACCGCGTACGTGTACACGGGAGAGGTGTATACATAAAGATCGTTCTGAAGCCGATTAAGACACGGCGGAATGATACTTATTTCTAACCCATAAATCAAACTCATTCTCATGCCGTTGGGTTCACACATTTCCCATGCGAGCACCAGGAGCTCCGGACACCCCCGGGTTGAGATTAGTTGCAAGAAATTGGTGGTTCTCTTCACTTGGCACCCTCGCAGCCACCGTCATCACACACACACACTGGGTGAAAAAGAAATGTTCTACCACTTGGTTGATTAAACACACTTTGTGAATTGCACTCATTAACACATGCCGCTTCCACCGTTCCACCGGCAAGCTGAACACCGGCACCTTCTCATAAACTTTGACGGCCTATCGTTCGCACATGGACAGGCAAGCAACGTTATTGCATCATCATATTCGATTCAGACGATCAGGGCAACAGGCAGGTGAGCTAAGTGTTCTGCGGCCAACACCACATTGGGTGATCTTCATCTTGGCAAAACTGTTTCTCACTTGGCATACCCAATTGCCAAGCTTTACGTACTTGTTTGCTGACACTGAACACAACCACGGAACGTGTAAATAATATTTTCATCAATTGAACATTGTCGTTCTACATCTGCTTATTGTAAGTGTGCTGAGGCCCTTTCTGGCGTTGATCTTTAAGAGAAGATGGTAAAACAAAACTACAGACAGTTTGAACAAGCAAATATGTAAATCATAATGATAAATTAAAGCGTATTTAAAAGATAATACTGGTCACACCATAATTATCGAAAAAATATAGACTATTTATTAAGATCAATAGAAACAGAAAACAAGATTAAACAAACCAAGTTTAATTTGTTTTTATTTCATAACATCAACCAACCAAGATAAATTGCAAAAAATTAATAAAATAACAAAACATTAATGTATGCCTAATACAACCAATTAAAGTAAGTTTGACTTGTAATTAGAGTCAATTAATTACCTCGAAGCAAAGCCATACTCCAACGGAATCGACAGATCGAAAGAAACGTTTACGTACAGCCAAACATCTAAACAACAGTTTCAATGGTTGGAAGGAGAAAAAATCACCTACACAACACAAATTCATCAACCGTTCACCGGGTGGTAAACGTTGATACATCGTCCACCAGGTACACGGGGGACATCCATCTTGACAAACCGACCGATTGTTGAACCTACTGCGTTCCACCACACTCTGGCCATTTTTCACTGTCCAGCTTCCACCGGAAATCACCTTTCAACGGCCCAGCTATGTACAGCATTGGAGATGGGGCTAGCTTTACCGGCGCCACCTCGTTCGTTGCGTCTAATTTGAATGTTTATGCATAAACATCTAATTCCGTGAAGTTTCCCTCACACGACTGTGCTTCGTGACGTCTTAGCCCTAGCCACTAATCGTCGCTCCGATGTGACTGTTTGGACTTCTGAAGGAGCCTGTTCTGAGGCTACGAATCAGGCTAGGTTCCTATAACAGCTACCAGTTATTCATAGCCCAGGTCAAACTTCCGTCCCACATGCTACACCTTCTAGAGCCTGTAACCCCACAATTTGGAACCGCGCGCTAGAACAGCCCATCGATTGTGGAATTCACAATATGCAACCCGTCACCCGATTTACGACTACAGGCGTAATAAATTGATTGAATTAGTCTCACTCAACGGGCATATTCTATATCATTAAAGTTATTAATGCACGATAAAGATGACAAACAGGCGTCCAACGTATGACGACATCCGGGACATTACCGCACAATATAGTGTGTACGGAAGGGCACAAAAAGGCTCCCTGAACCATGCACAGTCTTGCACAGAATGACACCAGCATTGTTGCAAAGATGAATGAGCACTCACTTGGTCGTCAACCGGCTGCATCGGTAGAACCATAAGATGCAACGTGCTCGTGTACACGATCGGCAACGTAATCCAATCTCTGACGAGTAGAATGTACTCCAATAAATCAATCAAACTAATATGCGTACGGTTATTAATTAAGTGCAATCGATGTGGCTAGAATAAACATTGATTTAATGCGCACTGAAGGAGCAGCGGTTGAATGTTTTCAATGCCACAACACTGGGGATGGATTACAACAAAGAGGACAAGAAGCTAGTAAGTGGTAAGTAAACAATCATCAAAAATGTCTTGTTATTAGTTTAAGTACAAAATATTCATTAATTTATATTAAGTAGAAACGGCATGGCCGAATTTCAACAACGTAAGCATTAATGTTATTATGCTGGGAGTAATGTTGAAAATTTGATTTATAAATTCTACTTTTGGAGGTATTATGACGCACACGCCTAATTAAACTAATGAAAAATAACCTAACATATTTCAAAAAATCCTTTAGCATTTCTAAAAGAAAGTTAATCCATGTATACAAATCCATCTCGTCCATACAAATCCATAATACTCGCAATGCTAAACGACATTTTCATCTCCCTAGCTCCGAAAATCAAATGAAAATCTTCTTAAGCATTGACAGCCACCGGCAATATCCATTGGTAGCAGTTGTATTAAGAGGTTTTTGACAGAACGTTGCCTTGAGAGGTTTTATCCATCGTTCCAAAACTCCTGCCGTGATCTTACCTGATACACTACCCATGGCATGAACACTCCCATTATCGTGAATTTTTCTAATGTTACTCTAGCAAAAACGTATGACAGCAAAGGCATATGCGAACGACTGATGCATTCTGAACGTTTTTATACTGTCATTTTTTTCCGCTCAACGATGTACAGACTGTATGATCTTAAGAAGTTATTTCGCCAACATCACACAAGATGCTTACGATGCTGGCGGGAAACTTTTGGTTCCAAAATGATTTCCATTTTCGTTTGATCATCCAGTTCTCAAATATTTCAGTTCACCTGTGTTCACAGCTCAGATGGTATCAACCATAAAACGAGCACGGTAAAAGTTGAGCGTTGGCGCAATGAGGAAAAAGTGAAGCTTCCAATGAAATCATAATTTCTTTTCACTTTTGGTAACATCAGCCGCAGCGATTGTTTTGTGAAAAACTTTTCCCAGCTTTTAGCGCTAGCGTTTGATGTTACAGCAATCGAAAGAAGGTAGAATTATTATTGTTGTGCATGACAGACGAACAGTACACGTGCGAGATAAACTAATTAGGTTGTAAGATTAAAGGAACGGATGCTTTTGACACCGTAGTTTTCGATATTGATATAATTCACTCATAACAATTTCTATCGAATTATATTGTAAGATTATAAGGTTGTCAGAAAAAAAACTTAAACATTGTATTTTTAGTTCTGTGCACTAACACTAAAATGTGTTTTATTCCTTTATGTTCCTGAGTTCTGGCCGTGAAATCAAAGGATTTCTTGATTGCGTTGATTGTATACTTTTGTTTGGTTTTCCCTCCTAATGATGGATGGTACATGACACTAAAAAGTAAACTGTATGCATAAATATATTACCAGCACAACGTAAATCCATGCTCCCAAAAGCACCGCAACTGGGAGGTCGCTAACGGTGGCTGAAGAAACGCAGACAGAGGGGAACAGCACTATTGCCAGCTTCTAGCTCACAAAACTGTGACCATTCTGACACACCAGCAATGGTGATCATGCCTTTTTCTTAAATAAACAACATCCACACCCAGTTGCGGAATGGCATTCGCCAAACGACCAATGGCCAAGGCCATCCTTCAAGCGCATCATTCCTGTCCCGTTCAAGAAGCTGCACCCTTCCGTGCTGCCCTGGTGACGTTCTTCCAACAGCCAGCCATCCAAAGGAAGAAAGTACACCAACACCGTTCGCCCGTGAAATCCATTTGCTACAATTGCGCCGACTAACAATCGTTTGGTACGGTTGGCCGGAACATATCTGGCGGAAGGATGTCATGGGACGGGTGCACACAAAAAAATGCACCACACTTTCAGCAATGTCAATAAATCCTGGACCGCCGCATCCAATCCTTCTCTTTCTAGTTTTAATCATTGCCTTTCTCTCATTGTGTCCCTTGCTCCATCCCGCTACGCTCGCTGTGTAAATATTCTATTCAGTCTCTTTCGGTACTCACTTCTCACTTTGCCGTTTTGTTTTGTTACCAACACTTCTACCCCGAGTGATACCAGTTAATGTCAGAAAATCCAAATATATTGTGTATATAAGAATTTTCTTTCCCAGAAATGTCCGGAAAATGTCCTGTCCCGTCGATCCTGCTCACTCTGGTGCGCTACGGGCGTTAGGGTTTCGCGTTGCATCTACTCATCTACCAAATGTTCGCGCGGGACGAATGAGATAGTTTGCTGAAATTGTACACGTTTACAATTCCAGTTTGTTTCTGGTGGAGAAATGTAGCAATCCGTTCGTGCTTCGATGGAGCAGCCACGTTTTGATGTACATTTTCTCATGCTTTCTCTAGACTCGCGTTGCCAGAACTCTTGGCAGAAAGAAAAACGATCATCAATACAATCTGTTCGTTTGGATGGATGGACAGGATGGTGTATTTCCGTGACTCCTCCCTATTTTGGAGAATTCTATTCTCCAAATGGTTTCATGTCTGACATTTATATTCCTTCTCTCTTACATTCCTAAAGTCGTCTGTGTTTGTCTTGAGTATAATCTGTAATAAGGGAAAACATCAATGTTAAAAACAAATTCTTAAATTCTAAATAAAACTTAAATTCTTTCAACATGTTCCATAGCACGTCGTATCAAAGTCAAACAATTCTGATGCATCTATCCTTAAAACTGTTTTAAAGCTCTTAAAAATATCTGTAAACGAATTTCCTTTAGAAGTATCATTAAGGCAAGATCTACTTAAAGTAGTTTGAATCTCCTTTTTGAACATATGTTTTAATTTTGTTGAATTATTTTATTGTATGAGAATCCTTTTTTTTAACTTTGTATAAGTTCTATACATTTTTTGCTCTAATAGAAGAATCAATCCAATCTACTCTTCTTTACAATTGGATACTCCGATTACTTTGTCCAACTCCAAGCACCAATGTTTTCTCTAGCATTATGTGCATGCATCCACCAATACTCGTTTGTCGGAAAGTTTATTTAAGCATCACCAACCCTTACATACCATGCGCACCTGTGCAAGTGCGCTGCGTTTATAATCGTGCGAATTAAGTATCCCCATCGGAATACTGGGAAAAGCATAAAATATAGTAAGGATGAGAAGAACAAAAAAGAGCTTTGAGATTTTATACTCCTGCACTTGCCATCCGGTCGAACGACGCCTCACCGTAAACTCTTTGCCACGATGAAATGCTGTCGAGCAGCGGGCTATAAAATTAGCCCCTTTACAGTGATTAGTTTAAAATGCCAAACGGGGTGAGGGTGCCCGAGATGCTCCACGCGGTATGTGACAGCCTGTGCGGAAGAATCTCGGACAGAAGGAATGTGTACGAAATCGGAAGCTAGAGCCGAACTTTTTACAAAGTCTCCTAGCGACCATTGAAATGAAGATATAAATCTTCAAAGCCAAATTTGCTCCCCGCCTAGACAACCGGAACTGAGGCGTTTGCTTGCTTCGGGACGGCGAGTAATGCGCGTGTACGCCGGCAACTAATTAGTGTAAGTAATTTATTCGTCAATTTATGTTCGTTTTTGAGGTAAATTGCTCGTTTAATTGAGCTTGTTTTTAAAGGTGCTTACAAGGTGCAGTAAAGAAAGTGTTAGATCACATGTTTTCACGTGCAAGGGTAGTGAAAACAACACTTTTATTTAAACACCAATTTTTAAAATGGAAAATGTATCCAACTGCAAACCCGAAATGCTGCTCCAACCCTTGGTTTCACCTAAATTTGTTCGGCTTAATCCAATCCCTCCCACTGTACCCCTCAAGCCGACCAACCCCCCACAGCCTCCTTTTGATTGAGTGATTGCAGTTCCAGCATATATAAAAACCGCATCAACCGTCTTTCGACATCAACAGTACGTCAAGCGGAAAAACACATGCAAATTTGCAATGCCGCGCGCCCAGTTCCCGCGCGCGCTACATCCCGTTGCATATTTTTAATTAGATTCCTTCCACACCGAGGCAGGCGAAATCGCTTGCTGCGGCGCACCAAAACACCACGCGCAGCACACAAAAACAAGGTCAGCAAATATGTGTCTGTTAAACGCTGATGGTTCATTTGCGGTGGCAAGAAACGTTGGGATCAAACCTGATGTTTCTTCATCCGAAAGGGAATGTTTCAACTCTCGCAAATCACATCCACGTCAGATCACTTTTAAACCGTCAACGATGGACGGGATTGCAGTTCTTCCTTCTCCCACCAACTACTCCCGCTCCATCATTACTTGCACAACGACCCTGCAATGCCAGGCAGCTTAACTTGTCTATCAAAACCGCACAGCCGCATCTCGATGCATAAACACGCTTTACAGCAACGGCGCTCATCTTCGCTGCCTCACCACTGCAACGGCTGAATGTGCAATAAGCCGGTTTTTTGTTTTGTTTTTTGATGGAAGAAAACTGTGGCTGGACGTGTGAGTGACAAGAGTTAAAACTGTTTGAAAATATTTATTAAGAAATCGGACGCTCGTTTGATATGTTTTCTGCCCTGCCCGTGATGTGGCTAACAGTTTTATGCATTTTTTTTTTTTTGCTTGCCAAGATGTATTTTACACCTAAACATCCCATTTCCTACCCGTTTTTTTTCGCAATAGTATTATAGTGCGAAATTAGACGGAACCGGACCGGTCTCGAACCCTTTTCTCTGGTGACGTGTTTAACTGAAGGGTTGCTGATGCCTGATCCGCATTTGCACAACACTTTTATGGGCGGTTTGTATGTTGCATGATGCAGAATCTTCACCACACACATTTCACGGTCAAGTTATGTTTCCTGTTTTGCAGCGTGAAATAGAAACCGTATCTAGAAACCTTACACCCTAACATCCGTGAGTTCTGCAGGGGATGGGATCCAGACTGAAATGGCACGCAACACACACACACAAAAATCCTATTCACAGCGCACGCCGGACATAGTAAATGAAAACGAAACAAAAACTGGATAACTAGTTCACGGTGCCATCGTGTGTTTTTTTTTCTTCCGTTGAACCACATCGGAAAAAGGTGTTTCCCTTGCGCATCTTATCAGTTCCCTTTTCGTAAACCATTTCCTCTTTCAGGTATAGAATCTTCCATACAGTCAATATGAATCATCGTATCTTGGCGGGTTTTTGCGGGATCGAAATTGCTCCGAATAATATGTTCCGCAAGAAACAGAGCATAACTGGATTAGTGGCCTGTTTTGCCATCATATCAAACTCAAATCTGACTTGTATATCACAAAATGGGCAAACGTTGCAACGTGATCGTCAAACATGATCTTGTGTTTTTTTTTTTTTGGTCTTCACTTAGTTGGTGGATGTATTTTTTGTTCTGTTCTGTTCTGTTGAAATAATCCAAAAGAAAAAAAAACGAGGGAAGGATAATCCTACCCCAACCAGTGATGGATTGAGTGACAGCGGTTGTGACGTGATGGCATTCAGAAATGAAATGGTTCAGAGCATAAAACAAGGAAACAAACATAACTGTTTCCCTCTCTATCTCTATCTCTCCCTCACTCACTCTTCTCGCGCTGTTTTTTTTTTTTGTTTTTTTTTGTAGTCTTCGTTGCGCTGTTGCTGGTTGACATGCAGATTACTTCATTCGGAAGAAATCATCAGTTGCATTAAGTGGTTAATTTTCTGTAGAATTTTTTAATTAAAATATTTCAACTTTTACTGCCCTTTCGTTGGCAGAGATCAGGAGAACAAATCAACCACCAGATGCAGACGCTACTTCATACTGCACCGGGGGACGAATGAGCTGCTAGCAAGTTTTGTTTTTGACGTGTAGCAGCGCATGTGTGTTGCAAATGCAGATTGCTACTAGCAGCGTCTCATGGACGCCAGTTCCACCCGCCTGGAAATTGGCGACCCATACGGTAAGGCAACGCAAACAAGGCAAGCAGGACATGGATTGCATAAATTTATGCAATGCACACTTGCAATTATCCTCCAACGCTCGCTCGGAAGGATGTCTGACATTAAACCCCTTCACTGAGAGTGGTGGCAATGGGGCGGCAGAGTGTGAAGGAACGAACCATGTCGTGTGAATGTGGGTGAGAAAAAGTAAAGCAAAAAAAACTACGCTACACACACACACACACACACAAACATTCATCCACACAGAGCTGGTATTGTTCGGAATTTATCGAGCGGAAGTAACAATCGGAAAATGTTGCCTGTAGATTAAAATATAGCGATAAACTTTGGGGCT
>KB697177.1:0-10597 GCA_000349165.1 Anopheles christyi
CGATGGCAAGAGAGAGGGTTGCGAAAAATGTGTGCAAAACTTGCTGGATGGATAATTTATCAGATCGGAAGCGATGGAAGACTAATCGGGGTCTCAGCCAACCACACACACACACTCGCAAAAAACGGAAGACTCAAGTTTTAGAAAGCTTTGTGAATAAAACGTTGCTAGCGTTTGGAAATCGTTCACCAGCAAGGGAGGGTCATATAGAGCTTTACTATCACTAGTGAAGCCGGACGGTGATGAAGAAACTAACAGGCATCACTGTCTTGATGCTCCACCAACCGGCCCAAGCTTCTAGTGCTGGACCGCGCGTTGTATTTCACATCATCAATTTGAAGCAATCGTAGCAGAAGTAATAACCTTCTGCCCTATCAATTCCAGGCGTCCGTTCCCTCCTCACGGTTCCTGTCCGAAGGTCAGGATAACGGATGACTTCAATCAGCAATATGTACTGTGCGCCCGGTTTGATGGTACTGCTCTGCGCTCTGCATCGGTTGATGAAGCAGTCCATTTTCTGGGAAAAGCAATTTTTGGCACAAATGTGCCAGAACCAGAACAAATCAATCTCCGCAGACACCCCGTGTGCGTGTGTGAGAATGTATTCCTTATTGTTGTGCCGGATATGTTACAACAGACATTCAATCCACTTAGACGTATTGGTCGAGAGCCATTATTTATTAGGAAAGTGTGTTGAAATTTCTTGTTTTGAAGGTTCTGTTCTGCATTGGAGTTATCTTGTAGAGAATTTCAATTTCCAGTCGAGAAGGAGAGATGTTGATTGTTTTGTGTTTTAATGCAATTTATCTTATTCTAGAATCATATTCCAAAAAAGAATTCTTAGGAAAAAGTGTAACAGCCAACGCCAAATCTACTGAAGGTTCTTGCCTGCAGGTAAAACAAAAAGAAAACCCTTTCAAAAGCATCCCGACAGTTCACTTGATGTGATCTACTAAGCTCAACGAGTGCTCCAATGTCCAATTCCAGTGTCCAGTTTACTGCTGGCTATCATCAGTTTTATTTCGCCAACAAACACCTCCCTTTGATGCTCATGAGTTGAGGGAAAAAAGCAAATGTCCTCCGACGGCATAAAACCTGCCCTTTATACTCGTGCACAGACGCCTTGTCTGCTATTTTGAAGTACGGCCATAAATTTGCAATGAAGCTTCAACAGCAACCGTCTGTGAACCTTTTCCATTACCCATTACATTACCGAAGGTGTTTAAGTGTGTTTATATCCGTTTTTCCCTAAAACATCTAGCTGTAAAGGACATTGGGTTGACATTCTAGGAACTCCAAAGAGCATCCTACTGCTACAGCCACGGTAAACAATCACAATAAAAATGCAATCACACTACATACAGATGTACTGGAAAATGCACCTTTCTATTATATCCTGGTCACGGCGCCACATTATTCCTGTGAAACGGACTACAGTGTACTGAAAGCGTACCGGAACAAAGGAAAAAGCATGTTCATTAGCTAAATTAGTATATGCACAATTCGAAACAATCGGGCTGCGCTCGGTACTACGCACAAGTTGCTGCTAATTGGTATAACGATCTCCAGTGTGTCTTCACAAAGCTTCTCAGCTTGAGTTCTAGTTTCCTAGCTTCTATTAACATAATGTGATGCACCCCATAATAAACAACAACAAACTCCTGTGGTCACAATGTGTCAAAAATAAGCACCGGGAAAATGGACCGATGCAGATGATATCATTCAAACGGTACAAATAACTGCGCTCGCCATCAAAGCACAGTAGGACACGGTGGTGGCGGGGTGTCTGACCGCTGTGCAAAAAGTTCCTCCAGCACCAACTTTTGGTTCGAAAAACCTGTATATCCACATTCTTTCTTCTGGTGAGACACGCAGAACGAACGGTCACACCTCTAGTGCACAAACATCCAAGTAGAACTTTATTTGCTGTTGCTGTCCTGGTATTCTGATAAGTTCGTGATCTCCAGATTAGTACAGTATATGCGGTAATGCCATCGAAAGGGCAAGCGAGTCTAGAATGTAGATTTTTTTATCTTCATATTTTACATCTAATTCCATCCCAACCCATGTATGTTGCGACAAAAATCTAAATTTCTTCCCCACCGCCAAACACCCATTCATGTTTTGTCTCGCGGGCTGGGAGGGGATGATTCTGGTTTGCCTGAATCTTGCAGCACCAATCTAGTCTAAAGTGTGACTCCGTATAATGAGAACAAACAGTGCAGAGATTACAAGGAGTTTTGTTTTCACCGCATAAATTATAGCTCGCGGTCGTGTTAGACGCTAAACGTTTCGGGCGCATCTCCTGGCTCATCTCACTCCCCCTCTTTGGCAAGATTGTCTTGTTCTGCCCTGTCATCTTAACCATGATCTCGTCTGAGAAAGATTCTTGTCGTAAATGTTCGCTTATGTGTGGTGGTAAATACGCTGGAAATTTTCGTCAGCGTTTACCTTCCACTGGTCGTCTGTTCCTTCCCTGTCCTGTGCGTCATATGGTTGGAAATGCTTGTCAAAGTTGATCGCAAAATGCGTACATTATATGAAACACAAGCACACACGGGGTGAACCTTTTACACCCACAGCTTCCACCTATGATTCTAAATGTCAATTGTAAGTGTTTGTGTGTATGTGTATGTGAGCATTATGCCTTTGTGTTGGGAGACGGAACTTTCCAACCACTGCTTGGCCTGGTGGTATCTGCCACCTTCTTTTCACAAACTTTGTGGTGTGCCGCACTTCTTTTGTTTTTGGCATTTGCTCTCTTCCATCAAGCTTATTTCGTAACTCGGCTCGGAATATGAAAGCTTATAGAATGTGTTGCGATTGAACAATCTACACACACAAACAGGCGCCCTCAAGGGAGAAGAGTCAGAAGGGAAAACACTTCCTATACACCTTTTGTGCCAGGCACGCACGAGCTCTACACTATCAGCTCCTGCCTTGTCTGTTTGTGTGGTGTGTGTGTGTGCTAAGCATCGTGCGTTTCGTGCTTGGATGACACCGAAAATTAAACGACAACAACTGTTAAGCTTTTAATAAGCATTATTTAGCGATATAAACGATGGTGCGCTCCTGTTTTGCTCTTTTTTGTTTTGGTGGTGTGGCTTACATATGCCGTCGTTCTCGTGAGCGTTCGAGAACGAGATTTCAGCAAGTAAAGCGTGTTGTCTTAGCCTCGAGTTAATTGGTGATGTCATGTTTGCGATAAAAAATGTATTTTCAGCTCAGTATTCTAAATCGAATGCAATCAACTGTTTTTTTTTCTTCTTTATATTGTATTTGTTTGTGCATTAGGGTTGGCTAAACAATTCAGCATGTTTAAAAAAAAAACGTTGGAATTTTTAAATGAAACCAATGACGTCAGAAAACGTACGTCTATATCAATATGCATTCAGTGCTAAATCTTTCCACTGTTATTTCAGTGCAGAACTAGAATAATCCCTCGCAAAAGGGCGTCAGTGAATTTAATTTCGAGAATCGTAAAAAAGGGCACACCGGCGTCGAGAACGTCCATTTATCGAACGCTTATTTTCTAATCAGCAACGGTTCAGTGGAATTGGGTCCACAAATTCGAAGCGTAATATAAATTTGCGTTGCCCGACTCGTTTCCACTCCATCTCTGTGCTCAAGATCGGTAGTGCCAACTGGGAACTGCCAATGTGGGATCGATTTATTTCATTTCAATTAAAATGTCACACACCTGTCGAAAGTGTTTACGATTTGGCTGGCAGTAATTGCTTGACTTTCTCGGGCTTGGTCGTGTTTACGGTTGAATGAGTTGGTGTTAAGAACTGAAGGAAGTTTTTTTTTTGTTTAAATCATCCAGCGATTTCATTCGTTCGATACAGTGAAAGATTATGGGGTTTGTTCGTAAATTGAATTCCATTCTAAAACGATCTGGGCTGGGTTATAAAAGTGTTAAAGTGTGAACAGTGCAACAAGCAAACAAATAAAAATCAAACAAAACGCTTTTCCTCTATTTTTCACACCCTTCTGCGTTTAATCGAGTTTATACACATTTTCTGCACAATTTTCGTTAACCTAATTATTAAAATAATTATGATATCGTTTCGCTTGCTCTCTGAACCCCCTCTTTAATTTCTATTTTTATGCACTGTTATCGTTATTTGTCTCACGCGCACAACCGCGGGGCCGAGAATAAAGGAAGATAATAAACGTCCCAAATGATGGCGATAATAATGAGAAACCGAAGGAAAATCCGATTGCCGATGAAAACGGGCTGGCGCGGTATTGTGCGACGCGTGTTCAGGACGGAACGATCCCAATTAGTTTCGTTCGCTTTTGATCTTCTCTTCTTTCCCATTTCTATGTGCTCCTCTCAATCGGTTTGCTGATTTTCAGTCGCTTGCTTTTGGTATTAAATCGTATAATTTTGTGTTTTCTTATTTTATTTTCTCTATCTCTCTCACTCTCTTTCATTCACACGAGAAGTTTCATCTTGTTCTAATTTTAAATCGTTCGAGTTTGGTTTCTCACATTTTTTTTAGTTTCATTTCACGTTTTACCCCTTTTCTTTTGCTTTCCTCATCTCTTTCACCCCTGCTTGTTATTTTGTTTTTCTTGTGTTTTCATCTGTTATTGCATTATTATGCTTCTGCTGTGTTCCAAATTGATTTACCGATTGCAGGACGAAACGGCTATGCACCTGCTGCACAAACTGTACCACTGCCCGGTACGTCATTCGGTCTGCCAAACAGAGTTCTTCTCAACCTCAAAAAGGTTTGCTTTTCAATCTAGATTTCGAGAAAGAAACGCGCTTACTGCATTCCCTAATGCAACAACACACGATTCCCCTCAGCCAGACAGCTGATCGTGTGTGCATTTTTGGGGGGATTTTTGAATCCTTTTTTTTTTGCCGTGCCTTTTCCATTCGCACGAATTTTGCTTCGTAAAGGGGGAAAAAAGCAAAACCTCTAACGGCTGCATCCTATCAAATTGAACGCTGCACTGTTTACCCGATACCACCGCACTGCAGTTTCTGATGGTTGGGATGAGTTTATTTGCACCCAAAATAACAACTGTTTGTTCACTGGTGCTGCCGCTGCAGCCGAAAGCTGAATGAATCGTTTGATTCTCTGCAATTGTCGAAAGTATCGGGGAGTGCGTGCCTTACGCTACGAGAGATATACTGTCGTACAAATAAACAAACAAAGTACAACAATCTGCTGCCTTTCCTGTGTGCGATAAGAGGCTGCCTAGGCGGTGGTGTATGGTGGTGGAGTATGAAAAGTGAAAATTCTGCCCAACTGACGAATAAAGAGCTAAAAATAAATAATTGTTGTGGAGTTACTTTTGCTGGGAATACAACATTTACTTGCTAATTACGTAAACGAACAGGAAGTAATGGGCGCCAAGCTGTCGACAATAATGCACAAACATCCCTTTATCTGTAAATTTTATAACTTCATATTGCATTGGAGATGCATTTGATGCCCAATCAATTCACTCGATCGATTATTTAAAGCATAAAAACACGGGAAATATCTACCTTTTACCTCTGCTGTCAAATGGAGGAGACTGTTAACGAACCATGTTAAGAATTTAAAGTGCGCAGTGTCCGTACACCAATGCTCAACATCACCGCATTTAGTGTTTATGTGTGTGAGTGCAGTTCCGCTAGATTTCACCGGTAATGTTGCGCTTGTATGTGATTCAATTTTGGAAGCGAGTGCATCAACAATAAAATGCACACACTGGAAACTGGGTGGAAACTCCACATCGGAATCGGTTACTGATGTCGCTGTGCCATGATGGTCTAATGTTGCAAAAAAAAAGAATCATTTTATTACGCACGGGATGAACGTTTTTAGATTGCTGCCGAAGTTTGCCACCTGCCTATTGTTAATTCCGGCAATCTCTACTACGTACTGCCCGTTGGTGCTGTGTACTACGACAGCTGTGAAGTTGAAGCAAATAGATCTCGAGAGAGGGTGGAAAGGAAGGCAACCTGATTCAAATTCAATAGCGGGGGGAGGTCGATTTGGCATTTTTTGTTCTTTCACTCAGCTACAAATTTCATGACGCACTGAAGCTGACACTATGAATTTTGCAGCAGAATGCAATTTGGCGAAAAAAAAAACGCACACACATACTGCAAGCAAGCATTAAAAATAAAACCCTAAAATAAAGGGAACGAGCAGTATTACGCCTCGATGCCGGAATTGGTGATGCGTCTGGTGTGTGTGCTGGTGTGTGCTGGTTGATAAATCGTTTCACGTCAACGATCATACACAGACGCTTATACACCCTCGCCTTATACACCATGCATGCACCGTATTTTCGAATTCTATTGCTGGTTGAAACTACCGGTGTTGTGCGTGTGTGTCTCTGTAGATTCATGGTTGCGAACTGAAAGGAGAGAAATTGAGAGAGAAGAGATTTGTTTGCATTATTTTCCACACATTTCCTTCCGGTGCTTGTGCTGTGGGTAATGAGGTGTAGGGGCTTGCAGGCGGAAGGATGTTCGCAAATCGTTTTACTTCTTCCATCTCTGCATTCCCTCCCCTTCCCTCAACCGAAGACATGGGGAGAGAGTGGTAGGAAGGGGATTGTGTATAATGCCGTAAGCCATCGTACGAATGTCTCGGAAATGCATCTCTTCCCTATGTGCCCATCGACAGTGCTGTGTTGTTGCAATGCTCTGCAATCTAGGGAACACCTTTTGGGAAAGGATTTGTGTGCTGCCTGCCTGCCGTTGGGTGCCTGTGTGCGTTTGCACATGGTGCCAATGTCAACACTAACCTTTTAATGATGCACACACATTAGTTCCGAACCGGTGAGCTTTTCGTGCTTTCGTACGTGCCGGTGCAATACAGCACTGTTCCTGATTCGAATTAAATTATTATTGCAATCGTAACGAGCTCGACAAAGACACTACACCAGCCGGGAACACTTCTGTGTAATGTGTGAGTGAGTGTATGGTGAGGCAGGTGTTTTGCAGTATTTAGGTTACGAATTAATTTACCGAATGCTTCACCGGTTCATAAAGTTTTTCACACCCTGTTATGCTTTGAAGGCTGCTGCTGTTGTATGGCTGCCAATCATAAAATAGCAGCCTTTGTATCTGAGCGGTACACTTTGCAAGGACCAAGGCAGGGGCAGGTGTGAAGGGTTCGGAGTTTAATATGATGATTGGTGGGGAAAATTAATTCAGCACATAAGAGGGGAAAAGTACGGCCGATGAACATTCCTTTTGGCTCAATGATTTTCATTTCGCCTCACCAGCTCATTGATTAACAGTTTTTGGACTGGTTCCATCTTTAATTTTGAATTTCGTTAGCAAAGGGTTTCTTCAGTTTTTGTTTTGTTGTACAAGGGTTTCTAAACGAAATATGGTTTTGTTCCTAACTTTATATGAATTGTATGAATTATTTAAGTTTATTTTAATTGGCTGAAATGTTGAGTTCTGTAAGTTATTAAATAAAATGTCCACCATTGTATACAACTCATTTTGTAAACCATTGCATACCTTGGGCCGGTCACGAAAGGACAAACGAATCTGTAGCAAACAAAAAACCAACACACCCTGCACTACCAAACTTACGCTTATCACGCTTATTATTCGCCTCACAAGCGGGAGTTTGCAAAATTCCAACCACCCGCTGAAACAGAAACACAAGATTGGCTCCCGGTGCTTTGCACATGAAATGAACTTTTCCAGTTCCCCCCGGTACTAAAACCCAACCAAGCCTTGGGTCCCGGGTTTACGATCTCGCCAAACTGTAACCACTGTGCAAAAACCGAACGCAAACCACTTCTCCTCTCCCATCCCAATCCAAGGCACAAGAGCAATCGATAAACTAGCAGCGGGAGTACTAGTGTATGTGCAAAATTAAAGCACCATGACGACCACGACTTCTCGGTGGCAGTGCTTTTCCATCGGCCAAAGTTCCGGCGGCTGCATTCGCTGCAGCGCACCATAAATCACGCACGTGTATGTTGGAATGCCAACAACGGTGTAACGACGTTTGTGAACCGACCCTTCACGACGGGGGTGGTTTACCATACCGTCTAAGCATCCGTTCGGCCCATAGCCCAAAAACGCATTCATAAAGTGGCGATAGATGTGCGCTGCTACTGCTGCAAAGGACGCATACCGATGGGTGGCCCGATGGGGGATGGGAAAATGCGGAAACGGTTTTAATAATATGACACTATCTAACAAGATAATGGAAAATGTCACCACCATTGTAGCGGCCTGCTTGATTTAGGGCACTCTTGGGGGCGGGTGGGGGGACCCTTTATCTAGCGCCTGTTTTTGTGCAGCTCTGCATTTGTGTCTGTATGTGCCCTTCCCGCACGACCAAGCGAAAAGGGAGGACAATTTTGACTCTTGAGCGATTTCTGAACCATCAACTGCACGAAAATCTTTGCTTTTTGCAGCAGGAATTTTCCATCCTCAAACCATGCTGAAAGCATATTATCCTCCCAACGACGGTAATACTTGCATACCGTGTCAAGCTGAAAATGCGCTTACTTGCCTTGATAATGTGACAAATATGGTGGTGGTGCTTCCTACAATCTTACCTACCCGAAAATGATGGCCCTTATTGCAGCTAAGATGCACCGCTGTCTGTAGCGACAGGAGTGGCAAGTGCTTTTGATAGAAAAGTTCGCGAAACCTATGAGGAAAATATTTACCGTCCGCCTAAGTGGAGAAAGATTTCTCGCACAAGGCGATCGTGCCTTTTTTTACACTTTTTGAGTAATTTTATCACCGCCCTAGGGCTTGAGTAAAAACAGATTGGCATTGCTATTAAAAAAAAAAAAAACAAAAAACAGGTAGAGGGGTTTGGCAAAAAACCCCCTTGGTAAGTGTTCATCTTGATAGAAGAATTTACGAGACTTGAAATTCTTCGGAACGCCGTGATTGCGCCCGCAAGGTAAAATATTATGGCATTCTCGGGGTGGGGTTTATACTTTAATTGATTTATTCGCCGCTCTTATCGCTCGGGAGCGCTCATTGGGTCTATGAATATCACATTAAATATTTTAATTAGCGCTCATTTTGTGTTCCGAAGCTTTCGTGGTTGTGATCGCTTACGAAATTATTTGAAAACGGTTCAAAATGCTTTAATACTTTTGACTAACCCTACCATGATCCTGCAGACAGATGCAAATATTCATTTTCGTTCGCAGAAATAGTGCAATAAACAATGAGTCGAGGTTCAAACAACCACAAAACTTACAGCGAGTACGGCATTGTTTATAATAAACACAGTAACTCGTGCCGATTCTCTGCCAGCTGTTGAAAACCACGGCCCAAATTTCACTAGCCTAAAGAATTACCTTCTTCCGGTGCGGACGCTAATTAGCTCATCGTTTCGCTGAATCTAGATGCAAAATTATGGTTCCCGCAAGTGGTCCCCAAAAACAAACAGCAACACAACAGTGAAAGATCCCAACGGGTTGTTGTTGGGGATGGTGAAAAAAAAAACACCAGTTAATTATAATGAGACTCCTAGTTGGAGCGAAACTACTTTGCCCTCCATGATGAGTTGTTAGTGCGCTTGGTTTTATCGCAGCACGCTGTCAATTTCACCAATAACCACGATACGTCCGGGGGTCTCCAATTCAGCCGAAATTTGATGACCATCATGGCTGACTGACTGCCGGGTGCAGCGTTTCCCATCCGCTGGCCAGTTTGTCTCCCTTTCTCAGGACTGCTCGTTTGTTGCTCGATTGTGACCAACGTGAAATCAAACAACAATAACCACAGCTTCTGACCTGTTTCTCGAGCCCATCTCACTGTGTGGGTTTTGTGATTTCGCGAGTCAATTGCGGTGTCTCTGTGTTCCTTTGGTGTGTTGCCAGAGGGAGAGAACAGGGCAGGGGAATGGGTTTTATTTATTTATTTCATCTCCTCACCCTTGACGTGACATCGAAAGACGACTAGATCATAGAGCGAAGATACGCGCGTGAATCCGATTCCATGTAACCCTTGGAGACTGGCACAACAGTACCCTTCAAGCGCCCACTTTGCGTGACGTGTCCATTGGGGATGTGAGTGGGGGTGGGTGTTCTTTTTATGCTTAGCCTCGAATTACTCGCAACATGGATTGTGCCAGCCCCGTCCTGGCAAGTGGTTGGTCCGAGATGATATATCGGATAATCTTGACAAACTTCACCGAACGCGATGGTTTTGTGCGCCCAATTCTCGGCGCTAAACCCTCACTCTCGGACGTCAAAAAGGGCGTATCTGGCGTAAAGTGTCAGCTTTTTAATTAACTCCCAAGTGAACCTTTTCCGCCTGGGCTGCAGCTGTAGAGTGAGGGCGATTTAGAGGTGGTTGTTACAAGCGTTTGTTCGTGCTTGTAATAACAACCAACTGGCGATACTCGACGGCACAGGAGCATGGCGTTGTTCCCCATGGGGTGGGCAGGTGGGTGTGTGTGTGTGTGTGGAAGACTACAATCAATTTCGGAAGGTAAATTACACTTTCTTCATCCGCATCCCTTCTTTTAGCACCCGTCGGTGACACATTTGCGCGTGTCCAAAAAAGCTTATGGATGAGGATGCCTAGCCTTATCTCGTTTCGTTCATTCCTTTTTTCCACCCGGAATGGGCGGCGTTAAAT
>KB697178.1:0-10530 GCA_000349165.1 Anopheles christyi
GACTCACCGCTCACCATTGAAAGAGGGAGGAACGAGAAGGAAAAAGAGACGGAGAGAGAGAGAGAGAGAGATAATGTTGTAAGGAATCTTATCATAACTGACTAATAAACAAATAATGACAAACAAACCGTGAATGTGAAGCTCCTTAGTGTTGTGTTGATGTATTTTTGGGACATGTTCGACTGCACTGTTGATTGTTTGACGTTTCAAGCCGTGCTGCTGAAGTTACCAACGACGTATCGTAGTAGGCAATTCAGAATTTTGAAGGAAGCTGTATTAATGGCTTTCCTTTAGCTGTTGTGTCGGATAAAGATGGATACAACTGTTGGATAAAAAAATGTCAAGTGTTCAAGATCGATGGTAAGATCTACGAGTTATTATAACTTAAGCCGGAGGAATTTTTCGGTTTGTCGAATTCTGTTAAAGTCCGGGTGTTTCCATGAATCTTCAAAAAAAACCTTACCAGGTCATAGTTAAAAAAAAGTAACTTCAAGACTTTTTGTCGCTCAATAAAAAAATGTTCTTGTCCAAATGCTTTCCGGTACTGTGTCCAACAGCACCTTGACCTCCGCACTTACAAGAACAAAGTTGCAAACGGATTGTGAGGGCTCGTCAAACGTCTTTCACATGACTCACGACATTCCTTCGCTCACAACGGCCAAAGGCACTGGCGAGACGCGTTAGTCTTACGATACATTTTTTCCCCCGAATTAGTTTCACCTTAGGATTAACCCAGTGTGGTGGAATTGCACCTGCCCGTAAGCTACATGCTACATCAGAGCCTTCCCTTCTTAATCCCCGTCCAACAACCGTGCCATCTCGTGGCGTTAGTACAGATGAACCGTGCTAAACAAGTTTCTGTGATGCGGGACATTCCCCCACTTGTGCAGAGCTCAGAAGCAGCAGCAGCAAAAAAAAAGGAGAATTAAACCAGATCTGTACGACTCTTGTATAATGAAGGCACGCGATGAGATAAAACGGAGGCTAACGCTTTAAAAACACCTCCATACCGTGCGGATACGGTTTAGTCGTTCGAAAGGTGTTGCGTGAGGAATTGCAAACAAACAGCACGGCACAAGCAGTGCCAGTTCGTGCAATGCATTTCATTAGATGGTGGCTAGAGTCCGAGGACTTGGATGGCGATCGCTCAGCCAATTCTCACGATCAAAGTCATAGCCGATCAAGTACAGAAGTTGATACATTTAAGGTAAGTAATTGGAGAATGTGGTTTATCAAGGTTTTTCAGTTCAGTACCTAATTTTATCCTTCAATTTCAGGAACAACCCACGAAGGAAGATTTTATCTCCCTTCGAACACACTGTCTAGCGAAAGGCAACCTTTTTGAGGATCCCGAATTTCCAGCAAACAATTTTTCCATCTACCAATCGAATCCACCCCAGAACGGGGCGCGTCACATTGAGTGGAAGAGGCCGGGAGAAATCGTTCCCTTCCCAAAGTTTGTCACCGAAGGCTATTCACGGTTCGATGTGCGCCAGGGCATTCTGGGTAATTGTTGGTTCATTTCTTCCTGTGCCACGCTCACCTCTCACCCGGAACTGTTTGATCGCGTTGTGCCACAGGATAATGGACAGTTCGAGGACGACCACTATGCTGGAATGTTTCACTTTTACTTCTGGAAGTACGGCCAATGGCGGGAGGTTATAGTGGACGATCGTTTGCCGGTTGGTAAGGACAACAAGCTACTTTACATAAGCTCTTCCGTGGAGGATGAATTCTGGGGTGCACTGTTGGAGAAAGCGTATGCCAAGCTGCACGGATCGTACGAAGCCCTAGACGGTGGAACGGGACGCGAAGGCATGGTGGATCTTACCGGAGGCATCACCGAGTTCTACAAGCTGAAAGGCTATGAGCCGGAGGATTTGTTCGAAAGGGTGGAAAGAAATCTGGCTCGCCGTTCGCTCCTAACTGCAGGCATTGGCGGAGACGAGAGAGGAATATTGCGAACAGTTAACTTGGTGCCGAAGCATGAGTATTCTGTGACGAAGGTTACCCGGATAGATGCGGCCCAACATATGCTAGACTTTGGCGATGGAAATACGGCCGATGTGAGATTGATCTGTGTGCGCAATCCCTGGGGCAGTGGTGAGTGGAGTGGTGCCTGGGGCGATAATTCGATCGAGTGGATCATGGTGAACGATGAGACGATGGCCGAACTGAACATCGTCAAGGAGGATGGTGAGTTTTGGATGAGTTTTCAAGATTTCGTGCAACACTTTGATGATATCAGTGTGTGCTACCAGTGTCCGGGTGATATGGGGCAGGATCTGACCGCTCGCTATCCATGGGAAATGGTAACCGAGATGGGAGAGTGGAAGCGTACCAGCACGGCTGGTGGATCGGATAAGAGTAGTTTCTGGAGAAATCCTCAATACTTTCTCAAACTAACAGAAACCGAGGGAAGTGAGGCTCATCAACGTATCAGCCTTACGATCGGACTAATGCAGAAGCATCATCGTGCGAAGGGCACCAACTTTTTATCGCTACGGCTACTTGTCTACCCAATTCCCGACCATGTGCTTATTGGGAATCGGCCACTACCCAAAACGTACTTCGATAATGTTGTCCCAATCGAAACGGAAGCAAAATTCGAAACGTCTCGTGAAATTGTAGCACGATATCAGGTCCCACCAGGAAGATACGTTGCAGTTCCGCACACCTGGAAGCCCCAGCAGGAGGCACAGTTTATGCTGCGAATATTTGCCGAAGGAAGAGTGAGAAAATTGTGCTACTGTGAGGGCAATTTGACTAGATGAGACTCTTCCCAATGTCGTAAATGAGCACCGAAAAGATCTCCAAACGCATGTGTCGAGCTGAAAAGCATAATAATAATAAATTTATTTTCGTTTTGAATTGACATTCCAACAAACATCGCCTACTTAAAACATCTGTTTAACGTTGGGCAAAGAATGCACTGCAACTGTTCCGTGTCGTTGAGAATACAGTATCCGCAGTACTCCACACTAGAGGTAATGGTTTTAAAATTAGATTTCATGGTTTTTTTAAATAATTTTAATTCTAAAAATATTCACTTCAGGCTTATAAGCTAAATACTAATTTATTTTGTTATAAATATGGCCCTTTAAAGTCCTGGTATTTTGTGTTAAAAGCAGCAATAAAAGCCATGCTATTTTCGCTAAAAATCATTTCTAAACATTAACGTACATCGTATAATGACATCAAAATGATTCTTCTTTATGAAGGTTGCCAACTGGTTCACGGTCGTTGAGAAATTTGAACCTTGAAGACTTCGAAACCAACAAGGTTGATGAGTAATTTGGGAAAGGACAACATTGGCGGTTTTTAAAGTTTGTGTGACGTTTGGGAATTTCAAAACAATGTTTCTACAAGACAGGGAATTACCTACCCCACGGTAAGGTGGGCGTGGGCTGGACAGACAAGAGTTCACGACACCCCGGAACATACCCGGTTAGCTAAAACAGCATCATAAAATTAGCATACAGGAGAAACCCCTTCTTATCGGACGAGTGTAACACACACGCCGGTAGACGCTTACGGCGTTCGAGCGTGGGCATAGTAACCGTTTGCCTTTTTGGTCGGAAAGGGTTGGGTTTTTGTTGTTGTATTTGTAGTTTGGCACATCACACTACCTCATCACGGGAGTATCTCAACCCCTGCAGCACTCACGGTCTGCCTATGTGTGCCACTCAAAACCAAAACGCAGCCAACCATCGTACGCCAGTACACTCGGCGGGTTCGTTTCGTTTAGTCGCGAGAAACCGTTTATACGTGTACGAGAACACTTTTCGATACGCACGATCTTGTACGGTGCTAGAGCTCGCCGCCTTGCCAACACAACATCTCATCGCAGCATACGATTTGACGTACGGAGCGTGCCAGTGTGAGTCACGAGCAAAACAAAAATTCGGATAAACAAACGCACCACAGTCAGCAGCTGCTTACCAGTTCCGGTAGTTGTGGAATTAAAGTGAAATTAAAGTGTTAATGCAGTGGTAACACTTTGATGTGAACATTCTTCTCAGACGCGTTTATCGATTCATTGCGCATTTTGCAACTAATTAGCGTGATTAGAAGGATAAAAATAACAACGTTGTCAAACGCTTTACGCGACGCAGTAGTGTTTGCCTTGTGCAAAAGGGTGTATCATATAGTTGGAGGCCTCGGTTCGTGAACTGTTTTTTTTTTTTCGTGCGAGTGTACGCGAGTGTGTGCTTTAGCACGACCGTTCCATACCGTGTCGCGTCTTTCCGCGTGTTTCGTGCCGTATCACGTGTGGTTTGTTTCGGTTTCGGCGCGTTCGAGTGCGTTTCGAAGGTTAGATCGGTCCGGTTTCGTCTCTTCTTGGCCTTTTGCGGTGTACCCTTATAAGGCAACCTGCCCTTTTAACGACCGAACGTCCTTGAGCTTTTTTTTTATTTAAATTAAACTCAACAATGGCATATTACAATCAAAATTATCACTACCCAAAGAACTGGAATGCTAACGGGCTCGGGTGGATAAATCCGGCCGCATTCGCACAGTCTCCTCCCGCCTCCCAGTGGCCAACCGTACCGACCCCCGGTTCTTCGGGCTACTCCAGCCTAAATCCTTCCATCTCCGGACAGTCCCTTTCCTATGGGTTTAATCCGAACGTAATGCCAGCACTGCCGGACAGTGGTGCCGGTTATTCGCCCGCAAGCTCCCAGCTGCCCTATCCGACCATGGGCTTTGCTGCGTTCGGTACACCGATGGACTATACGATGCCAAATCTACCGCCACCGGTTCCCGAGGCACTGTTGCGGGGCAGTGAACCAGTGGCCGGAACATGCGAGGAAATTCCATTCCAAGCCATCAGCATCCCGATCGCCGAAGGAATGTTTTCGCCGGTAAGTGAGAGATAAATGCGGGATATTTTGTTTTGCATCACAATCGAATCGACTGTTTTAACTGGGGGATTAGCGAGCACAATACCATTTGCAGAAAATGCCCTTCAGACATGAATTGTACCGCGTCATGGTCGTCTTTCTCCGAGACCAGATCTTGCTTATTTCTTTGTTGTCTTGCAAATTTCATATTCAGTTCAAGGGGATGATCATTTCGCCGAATAATGGGAGTTGGGTGGGGGTTTAAATCAGACTGGCAGACAGGGCCATAAACAGTGCACTCTGGCCGTGATGGAAGGTTTTCGGTTTGGAGGAAAGTTCGTCCAAGAAGTACTATTTTTAGCCTGTGAATTACTGACGGCTCAAGTTCTCCATTTCCAAGACAGCAAAGAGACGGCCAGTCCGGATGCAGTAAATTTACTCCATCTTTTGAGAATAATTATTTCTCCTTACTCGTACCACACGTGCCACTAAGCAGCAACAAGGCAATATAATAAGTAATGATTTAAATTTGCTTTGTTTGATGCTTGTTGTTTGTTGACGCTTGTTGCGAGATTTCCGTAGAACGTGTGTGTTTTCTTTGTGGTATGAATCGATAACAATACTTTGGTGTTAATCATCTGTTTATGTAGTAAGTATATCGTTACTGAATGATGTTCAATCATGATTAATAGCAGGAACTCATAATCACTCATCAGACCTACCATATCAAGCGTTATGTTGCGAACGTTTTACACGCCGAGCGCATGCGTTTTGTTCAATGGAAAGACTTTCTGAGTGAATGAGAAAAAAACAACAACTAGCTGATAACAAAAATGGCTTTAATATAGAAATGTCCATTTTTTGTTGTCAAAATTGTATTTGTATCGTATAACTTTAGAAAACTATAACCTTTCATTTTTCCACCCTTAAACGTAATTCGTTAGAATACACCCTTACATTGCGCAATGTAAAGTTTGTCAACACAGCTGACATTTGCCAATTCCCAGCGAACAAAAGCAAAGATGTTGGGGCCCAACTATAATCTCAAAGTTGAAAGTGATTCAGAGCAGTGAGAATATGATTAAAAATTTAAATATGTTGTTATCAGCTGTTTGGTCTAAAGTTGGTGGCAGTGCTGTGACGTATACGATTTAGTCGTACGACGTTTAAAATTTTTGTATGGGATTTGACAGATAAACTCGAAAGACAATTTTTGCGTACGACAAAAATCAAACAATTTTGTTTAAAAAAAAAGTACGATACAATCATATACGACGGAGCACTGCCACCAGCCAGAAGGTGCTGGTACGGCAGAAGCGCTGCCGAGACATTTACCTAAACGACCCAAAAGACCCTCGATAAATTAACTACGAGCTCCTTGTCTTGAAAAAAAAGCTGTCAGAACTAAGTCAAAGCTAACTTTTATGTTCGCGGATCTGTGAATTTCTTCGCAATCCATTTTCTGTGATGGAATAAAGTTGCCAAAACAATATTTTATTCTTGGACATCCTTCATTTCACTCTATCAGCCAGAAAAATCTGCTAATCAAAACCTTTTAGCTGAATCTTCGATATATTTAGAAAGAAATACGCTAATCATTACAGGAAACTTTATTTGCCGCACATCAAACAAGAATCTTGTTTGACGCTTATTTGGCACTCACATCAACTGAATGTTCGTTGGGTAGCTTCGCTCTTTATGTGTTTTGCCCACCCTAGGTGAGGTTAGGTTCGTAGTGTGCTGTTGTTGTTTGGCAGCTGCTGCTCTACGTTGGTTCCGCGAATCGTTGTACAAAAAGTGTGTCTGTAATACGTTTAAGTGTTTTGGGTAAATTAAATTACACATGAAATACTAAAGTTTTACGTGATATCGCATGCGTGTTAGTGAAGTTATTATGAAATGAAAATGTGTAATGCGAAAATTCCGTACGGTCGCACTAAGCGTGAATTCGTCTTCCAGCTCTCATGTGATGACGTTCTGCCTTACCGTTTATGGGAGTTTTTTTATGCTTCTTACTCTGCCCCAGCTAATACCGTTCTCAAGCGCTGTTCCCCGGTGTGCTCAGAGATGATGTCATCCAGTACCACCAGCAGTGTGGAATGTTTGTTGGAATAATTCCAAAACCATTAGCAATGGTGTCATAAGTTGGGTGATGCATGCAAAAAGATCCACGATGAGTCGTAGTGAGCGCTCTAATCGTAGCAACAAACATGTGCAGGCTGTGAATGCGTCGCTGTTGCCCGTTTGGTGAAAGCTCAGCATGTAAACAAATCACTGTCAACTAGAAGGGACTGACGAACATATGTGAATTGTTAATAGTGAAAGCAACAAGAGAATGAGTACAGTTGGAATGTTTCTTATTAGAATCCGCCTATGAGAGATTCTTCAGCGACCAAACACTTCTACAGTGAAATACGTTCATTCACATGTGCGTGTAGAAATGTTTCTAAAGTGGAATTTATTTATAGCCATCATGCGTCCCCCAAAAAACCCTCAAACGGGGATCTGCTGCTTTGTCGTCGCCGGGGGTTTTTCTCGTTTTTTTAACTCAAAAACAAAACCAGTGCTTGTGTGCATGTGTGAGTTCAATCGAGCTGCTAAAAACACGTAAATTAACCTGCCACGCACTAGAAACGGTCCCCTTGTTTTCCTACTTCTGTTCCTCCGGGAATTTCGGCTTTCGGAAACGGAAATGTGTCACCTTCGGCATAGGTTTTACACACCCTGCCCTCGCCCCCTCCATTCCAGCAGGAATTGAAGGTTAAAACGATTTTTTCCCTCCCCCGGAATCTTGCTGTTTGGGCAGGGCAGTTACACGGGCATGGGGTGGGGTGGATCGATGCTGAGTGCCAAGACGTGCTGGAAATGCTTCCACCCTTAGTTCATCACTCACACTCGGTCGCTTCGTGGAACTGGGTGGTGTGTGCTCTATCGTTTGTGGTTCTGCTGGTGGATGAACGCAGCCCGGAGTTGTCACGAGTTATAATTATCACCAATACGAATGGATTACTCAGTATAAAGTAGCGACGAGAGTCGCTTCATACATGTGTTGCTTGATTGTACTCTAAACATGTTGGAGAAAATGTAGTTTATCGTAATTAATCTGTTCATACAAATTGATTTATTGATAAGCTAGTGTAAAAAAAAATCCTTTCAAATTATTGCATTGCCATAATACTCTGTTTAATTGGATTAAGTTATGAAACGTTATACATTAAGATAAGATAAGCTGACCCAGTCGATAATCGTCGTAAAGAAAAAAAAAAAAGAGGGAATCAATTTCTTATCACCGTTCACGCACGCGACCGAACTATCACCGTTCACGCACGCGACCGAACTATGTCGTCACAAGATAAAGTGGAATTGGCTAGGGGAGGAGTTTAATGCCCGCGCCGGCATGGCATTTGTAAACAAACTGATACTGATATGAACTTAAAAAGCATTCTAGTAATCGATAATGGTGATGTTGTTTGTGTTTGGCTTTTCAATCACACTCGCTGCCGATTTGTTTGTGTTTAATCAAAACATCACGCACAAGATATTTGCTTACAACTAGTTTTATATCAGCGGCAGTGTAGAACAATCATTCAAACTGGTTTACTGCATTTTATGAGATTTTTAAGAGCTGGTGGCAAAGTGAGCGCATGCTGAAACATTTAATCCAAGGTCATGAGATGAAGTGTTGCCTCTTCATTTGAGCTGTAACATTTGATTTCTCACTGAGAAGTGAGCTTAGTGCTATGCTTAATTTATTTAACTTCTCGGTTTAATTTGAGGATCTAAGATGTTTAGAAGTTTGTGTCTTAGTGGTCTTTGATATTTCAATTTGTTTAGTGTCTCTTTGAGTCTGAATGTCTGAAAGCTTTTGTCAATTAACTTTTGCTAACTCTACTAACAATACCACATTGCGTACCCAGCACAGGCAGGCATTCAGTTTGCCGACCAACGTTCGCGTGTCAGTACGGAATAGAGTAGATCGTCCCCTTTCACCAAACCCCCCTGGTCCAGCCAATCAGCCCACAGTATGGACGAGCTAAAGGTATGGAAGAACTTAAACGGTTGCAGTTTTTATTGAAACGACCGTCATTTAACAATTTAACCATTCCCGCTTTCAAGGGCCTCCTGAGTGGGGCCGGCAAGCAGCTGTTCGATAAGGCCGGTCAGGCAATCACGAGTGCCGCCACCGAGTACATTGGCAGCGTGATCAACGAGATGTTCGTGAAGAAGGAAACGGACACGAAGCGCTTCCTGCCGAGCATTAAGAACATGAAAGTGGTAAGTAGAGAAGGGGTGGGGTTGTCAAGGTTTTGATTTCGTCTCGTAGCTCATCCAATGTCAACGGAGTTCGGGTGTATCTTCCAGCAGTTTCCCACGCCAACCATCACAGGAAAAACCGGCTTTGCTTTTGCCAGTGTGTAAATAGATGCGTCTGAACAGCGAGATAGATAGAGAAGTGAGGTTAGATGAGAAATCTAAACAAACCAGTCAACCATGCTGCTGCTCGCAGTAGGCGGCAGCACCAGTATCGTATTAGCATTCTGAGTTTGCAATCACATCAGTAGGCACCGATCGACCGGAGTCACCTTCGAGCGATTCAGCTGCTCCAACAGTGTACAGTATCGCCATGTACTTGATACATTCCAATCCAAACTAACCGTAAATAGCGTACACACGAGTGCTAGTAGGCAGCTCGCAAAACTAAATCCGCTCGTGACGACCTTCGGAAGAAAACTGAAAACACAGTTGTTTTTTCCCATATCGTTCGCATCGTTCGCCGAAGGCCGAAGAAAACTGATCGAACTAGTTTTGCCCAGAAATTCATCGCATTCCACATTGTTTCATCAATTTTACCACCAAGTCATCAAAGTGAATCAATAACATTGTGTTTCGTGGTGTTTTTTTTAACTAGGTGAAAAATGGTGTATAATTGTATCACCTACCGTGTAGAGATTGTTGCTTATTGTTTAATTAAATTTAATTAATCGCCATTTGCTTTGCATAATTATTACCAATAGGAGGTAGTAGTTAAATCGGAAAAGGGGTGATCACTTCATGTACAACGCTGGGTAAAAACACCATGCAACTCCTCTACCTCTGAGGGCTCCATGAAGCTAAAAAACTTCTTATATTCCTCACTATCCATACATCGGACGTTTTAATTGCCAAAGTTTTCTTCACCTGCACCTCCTTCATTACACACCTTCACAAATTGTTGCATAAACAAATTGTTGGCTCACGTAAAAAAAAAAAGAATATTCTTACCCTTTTGCTCCTTATCGATTGTAGCACACCTCGATAAAACTATCCTCCTAGGTGCGCTTTTACGAAGACAACCCAACAGGCCCCAAACGACCTCATTTTTTTTGTTTCAAACAGTTCAGGATGTGATTGGCGTTTGGCTGGAAGCTAAACCGTTGCAGTTGGCCAGTTTGATTGTAGCTTGCAATGGGAAAAGGCTTCAAGCAAACGGAGTGATCCTTTAACGTGTGACTTATTTGTGTTTAACAAAAAAAAAAAAAAACTGGAACTGTCGTATGTTAAATCCAATTAAATTAATATCTCGCATGGGTGATAAAACGTGTCGTGTCGGGGCAGTTAGCCGACAGGAGTGTGCAGCTCCGATAAAGGATACACCATGCTCCGTGGGTGGGGCAGGAGAGCGCAAGAATGGCCATGAGAAGCGGGG
>KB697179.1:0-10569 GCA_000349165.1 Anopheles christyi
CACCCTCTGGCAGTGGATCTTTTAGTCTGGCCACTATTTAACCACATGAAAAGAAACGAAAGCACTTTAGTGCAGAACCGCTGCCACACACACACACACACACACACACACACACACACACACACTTTCAGTCATTGCTGTGTAGACCAAGAAGGCGGAAAAGCCAATGCCGCCAACACCAGTAAGGGTGAAACGGGGGGCCGAGTGTGTTTGTTGCTGTTTCTTGTCACGTTTGCTTATTTCTTCGTAACCATCATCTGTCTTTATGCTTCACTTCCTACCAAACACTGGTATCGTGGTGTATGTGGCTGTATCTATTGCTTGAGTGTGTAGATACTCTGCTGCAATGTGAGGGAAACATTTCTAACTAAAGATACAACACGGTAATGCATACAGAAGTGAGCAAAGCGTTTGCACGGATTGGTAGACAAACTGAAAGCATCGTATGGTATCTTTCATTCGAAAACAAGCCACAAAAGAGGCCTTATTATTGGAAAAGGCATACATCGAGCTAGAAAAGACGTTCACTTTTTCGCAACAGGGAAATTGATTTGCCAAAGTACTCCAAGGATTTAATCCTAAATCACTAGAAGATGCTCAACAATTTACGAGTCAATTGATTCATGTTTTACTTGAAAACCACTTATTCATTTTCATTGATAATAGTTTACTTATAAATCCATCAAGTATATATTAATCTCCTCGTTATTTAACATACACGTTGCTTTCCAGATGTGTTTGGTACGCTACGCTGCAATTTATTAACGCTTAGGTGTTTGTGTGCCCATACTTTCATTACTAATAAATTCCTGACCACCGTACAGTGCGGTACAGCTGTTTGGCGTTACGAAACAAACTACCTGCATTATCATATTAATGCAGAACGTAACAGGTGCCAGCAGCTAGCACATCAACTGACATCAATTTATGTGTCGATGGAGCGCGCAATCACTGCCCCGAAGGTGTGGGGCATATCTCTATTGCATAACCTACGGCGACAGGAGATTGATCACCACAAGCCACAAACTCGTCCGACAGCCTATCGTTTTTGGTGGTTTTGATGAAGCAGCTTCATGCGCTTTTGCGTCCCTGAAACCCATGAGCCGTGGATGAATGTTGCAAATGATGCTGAAAGGAAATTGAAACATAACTCGATTGCAAAAGCACGGACATAGGTTTTCTGCCGGCATGCGCCACGCTTGGCCGAATGTTGATCAATGTTTATTAATCGTGCATGTCGCGGAATGTATTAAGATTTTGGGCAAGGTATGAGATGAAGCTGAGATGTTTAGTAATTTATTATGGATATGAGTTTGGTAGGAATTGCATAAAAACACGGTTTCAAAAAACAACAACGTTTCTTTTTAGAAATGACTGGGTACTAGAATACTTGTTTATCACAAATCTTCTCTTGCGTGCATTTAAAAAGTATTATTTTTTCAGCATTTAGGGATTTTTTTTATGTGGCTTTGTTCTATTCACTATTCACTAAAAAAAATTCGACAAACAAAAAATTTGAACAGTTTTTTTCTTTTTTTTCGACAAATCTCAAATGAAATAGGGTGACAAATATTATGCCAAACTCTTTCAAAATTTGAAGATGTTAAGAATGGTGCAAAACAGACCATCTTGTGTTCAAAATATACTGAGCCCCACCAGCAAAACGGAATGAAGATATGGTCCTTCTTCTTTGTTCTTACAGCCATATTCTGGCAATATCTACTTAAATTACATTTGTCATGCCTGACTGTGACTTATTAGTTAATCTACAGCACAATTGAAGGTTCTGCAAATAAGAAGCTTGGTCTAATCAAGATTTGTTCCCATGACGGGAATGTTAATCTAAACTCAATGTTGCTCCTGGAAAATGAATTGGACTCCACAACATTTCTCTAAAATCCATCAAAGAACTTACGCAAAACTACTAAAGCAACTCAAAAATGTTACTACTTACAATACACACACCTTTGATAGAAGCGAAATCAAAATTACAAAACGCTTGCATTACAAGTAGGCAGTACCCAGGCTGAGTAGACCAATTTTATAAAGTTTGATCATTGCTGCACAAATATGTGTTTGTGTTGTGCTTTCTTAGTTTCCTTCGTTTTTTATCTGTTGTCTGGATAAACGCTCCCAAAAACGTAAAATAATTCATTATTAATCACTTTATGAAAAAGTTTAATGTTTTAAGATCGATTGTTTTCTTTAGTTTTGGAAATACTTTATTTAGTATTAAAAAGCGGAATATTTGATGTTCAAATATGACGCACACGGCGGTACTAAGTTCAATTCTCATTCAAACAATTCCATGCTAGCCTGTATTGTATGTTATGTGCAGCTATAAAACAAAATAAAAACAACCCGTGTAATAAGTAAGAAAGACTAGATGAAAGAGCAGAAGAATTTCTTTTTACGGATAATCTCCTCTTGTGGCTCGTCAGTTATTAAGCTTTTACCTGGAATCGAATTTTTTAACGAACGTCTGCCAATTGCAAATTAATTTCATTTGTCTTACCTCTTTAAAAATATACTTCTTCTGTTTGGATGAGCAGTTGCACTCTCCCTTCTTACGTATTTTTTTATTGTTTTAAAATCTACTCACGGGTAAAATGTAAGCGACAAGATAGTTCTTCCCTTAAAAACATGTTACCCTTGACTCATTAAAACACTACTCCACCCTGGACAATGTTGCAGTTACTCACTCTCAGCACTGTTTATGCTTCGATTTTACTTTTGCAATGCAAAACACAAGCTGCAAAACTAGCACTTTGTAAGATTTTTTAAATCTCCTTCAACAAACCATCCTTTCCCCACACCTTCCTCTTATCCGGGACTAAGTTAGTTTGCAATGTAAATGCTGTCGGTGTGAATTGCCCCCGAGTGAGCAGATAAATATGCTAAAAAGAGCACACGCCACTCGGGGAAAAACTCTTATCGAGCGTAGCAGATCTACGGCAAAGCGCACCCTTTTCCATATGACCCTGGTGGTGCAAAGTTGCTCACTAAGTGAGTGCAATTGCAGTAGTGCTCCCGACTACTGACTGAAAGGTGCTTCATAGATCGAACGTTGCCAAGCTTACCTTTGAAGTGGCGGTAAAAAGCACAAAACAGGACGGTAGGGCTTGCCCAGGTCTGCAAGGGTGCTGGCTGTGTAAACGTTACCCGTTGCTCATCCCTGGAAATGTAAAATAAATGTTTCTCGGACGAGTAAGTTTGTGGCCCAGTGGGTGAGGGATGAGAAAAAATAAAAGAACAACGTTGCTTGCACACAAACACACACAAAATGGGCAACAAAATGGCTCGGTCGCATCCCGAAAGGGCAGGACAAGAAAGTGCAAACAGCACTCTTTAAAACACCCATAAATCATGCGGTGTGCATTGGTGCTGAAAGGGGGTTTTGGGATGGGGAGAATGAATGGGGAAATTGGGGGAAACACCCCTACACGCCTTAGGTTTGATCCCACACTTTCACGCTATTCCGCTTCATCTGGTGACGATGAAACTGTGGAGAAAACCCAAGGCAGCGAACTTTGTGCTCGCGCACTGTTGTTTGTTTCGAGCAGCAGAGACACGTGCAGCAAACTCCGGACGCACTCGAAAAGCTTGCCCGGAAGCGGGCTCACTTACTCACTCACTCATGGCACACGCAAAAGAAGGAAGGAAGTTGTTGAGTTTCGTTGAATTTTAATGCGATTTTTGATGCAAACTGGTTGTGCCGGACGACCAAACCAAGCTTCTGCTGACCGTGTGGACCGGGTTGTCCTTTTGCCCGTGTTCGGGAGGATTGCCTACTACCACGAGCGCGCTATACATTTTCACACAAATAGTGCGGCGGGGGTGAGGGGAAAGAAGAAAACACAACTTCTTGCGTTGAAAAAAGCTGTCACGGGGCAAGAAAAATGGTGCCCCGATTAATATTCTTTCCAGCGTCCATTCATCCGGAAAAACAGTGCGCCGAACTCACTCCGACAGGACGCGCTTGTAATGTTTCTGTTTTTATTTTCTTTCTCGCGAAACCCCTTGAAAGCTCTTTTGTGTATGTTGTTGTGCTACCGGAAACGACCTGCGGCAGCACTCATTGAACTTTTCGCTTGCTGTTTTCGCTTTTATATAGCGCTAGCTTTACAGGTAACGGCAGGAACGCAATGGCACGAATATGCAACGTACCTCGGAAACATAATAAGACAAGACGATGCTGTAGCATAATGGAGCACTCGAGCTGAACGCTTCCTTTAGCGGAAGTGAGGTTTCGGCAGTTTGGTTTGCGACTTTTTTTTATGCTTCTGTTGCTTTCTTTTTCTTAACTCTTTCCTCTCCTGACACAGTGTTTCTCACCACAGTGGACAATGTTAGAAAAACATTCTGAATCAAGTTATATTTTAAATGTGGTTATTCTGTGTTTATTCTTAATTTTATGATATTTTTCACTTTCTTGAGATGATTAAATAATGCTTAAAGTTCGTTATCAAGGTTGATATTGACATGTTTTGTTGATTATGGCTTTTAAAATATCGCTTACTATCGTTCAACGTTATGTTTTTTTATCATCTATGTATGTTGCTCATTATAACTTCAATATTTATGGAAACAATGTAGGTCGTCAGACGGACATTTTAAAATGTATTCAAATGTCCTCTATAACTCATCGAAATCGGTTATAATAATAAATGAACTGAATAAAACAAAGCATTATTTTACTTGTATCGAACAAATTTAACACCACTCTTTTATTATTATTCGACGTTGAATGTTATGTGACCCTGGATCATTGTGGATTTTGGGATTTTTTCTCACTAAAAATGACCATAGTTGCATTTGTGGGCAGTCGTTTCCACTAGGTCAACGGTTTTGCACAAAAGCGCACTAGCAAACATGCCTTCAAATAAATTTATAAACACATTCACCTTTTCCGGTTTTCTGCCATTTCACTGCAAGGAGCATGTTTCCTAAAGGCAACGTGGAAGCGAAGCATCACCCCAACGCGGGTGATTGTCTTAAATTATTCAAATGAATACATATGAATGGGGTTGTGGGATCGTGGAGAAAGTTTCTCGTTTCCGTTTGGCCCGAAACCGGATCGCCGTCTTGAGAACTCGTATTTGCACTTCACCCTACTAACAACCCAACTTGCAGGTTCGGTTTTGTGCGAAAGAAAGTAAGCTACACTCGAAGAAAGCTTGCTGGGACGGTGAACATAAAGCATGCGGCTAGCAAATTTGTTGGTTTTTTTTTGTTTATTTTTTTGCTACTGTTTTACTCAACACCAAATGCGTTCGTTGTACGAACGAGATGCGTTGGGTTGTGATGCCCAACGACTAGCACAGAAAATGGACAACACATTTTCCAACATTTTCCCGGAATGCTTAGCCGGTGATGACCGGTTTGGGGGAACGTAGGTGAAAAAAAAAACAAAACTAGCATCTCGGAATATTTCTACAAAGTCCACAACTCTTTGGCTACGGAAAAGCGAAGCTTCTTTCTGTGGAAGTTGTCTTCCTGTGCCACCTCACAGAACCAGCTAGGAAAAACTAAAGGATGGTAAGGAAACGTGGGATACCGATTTAGTTGCTAATTTTTCTTGCCCACCCGAGGTTTTGCTTTCCATTATTGCTTCTCCTTTTTTTTTTAACCTTCGGTTTGACTATTTTTAGCGAAGCGTCTTAGCACAGCAGCAGCCTTTGCCCGAGCAACTTTTATTCGTCTCACAGCTTAACGATAATGCTTCGAAACAGGCACACTAATAGGACGTGGCGCTGGCTGTGATAAAAATATTTTGCCGACACGTTCGAGTTTCATGGCAAACGCGGATGAGGTTGGGATAAAATTTGGCCGACAATCGATCAAAAAGTTGCACCGTGGGAGTTTTGGTGAGAAAGCGTTGCTGAAATGCTTGTGGTGCAACGTTTTATGATGAAGGATGTGAGCGTTCATCATGCGTTAGCATAGTTTTGGGTAGATTGCATGAGACAGTGCAAACATTTGTTATATGAAATGTATTTTAAACCTTTACAATTAAAGTTTGCTTTACAAAAAAAATATGACGAAATTCCATTTGGAGCAGAAGTATGGAAATTATAAAAAAAAACATCAAAAAGCCTTAAAACCATTTCTTGTAATCATTGTGCGTTGGGTGATCAAATCATTTTCAATACAATCCGCCAATGCAAAGTGTCGCATTTTAATTATTACAGTCTCTTTAAGCTACCTTTTAATTTGTTATGAAACAAGAACTAAACAACGTTATGCACAATTTTTTCTTTTCTTGCGCTAAAAATAAGTTAACACACAGCGCGATCCATTTTCCAATTAACTCTTGGTACATTGAACCACACCGGCAGGCACAGGCTGAATCTACCACAGCAGCCATCATACAACATGGTTCAATATACTTCAATGACCGTACGAACGGCTCGGGCATTTCCGATGAAACGAAGACGCTTCAGCTTCGCGAATCCATTATCGAGAGTGAAGTGGAATCACGTTCTCGCACATTAAGAAAATTGACGTTGCATGTTTATTCAGCTGTTTCGTCCTGCCTTCACATTGCATTACTTTTCCTTTTCCTTCCCTGTGCCGTCTACATCGATATGTGAGTCAAAGAGAACAGACCAATTTAATTGTAACACAGTTTCAGAACGTTACAAACAGGACTTTCTTAATTTTTCGTAAGTCAAGTTGAACTAAATGTGTAAAAAAAAACATACAAATGTACAGATATGTGTAGAGTTTTGGAAATAAAATAGGTTTATTGCAATAGCTTTTATCATATAAAAAATAGAATAGAAAATCATAACACTTTCAACAGTCTTTATTTGTGTTTTCTTGAAGTTATGTATCTTGTTTGGTGTATCTTTGCATCATTTGCTTCCCCGTGATGCACGAGTGTTAAGATATCCGTCAAGAATAACTTCACTTCCCATTCTCCCATCTCCCGTTATGCAACACAAGGGCATGCATTCTCGGTGTAACGATCTGGGCTGTGGATGCGCTGCATCATCGTGCACCGGTACGGAATACAGCAATGATTGCAATTTTCATCAGAGCAAAAGATGATTAATTGAGCGACTTCTAGCGAGCGATGCTGGCGTCAACACCGGCACAACTACACCTCCCTGTCTCTTCTAGCTACCCCACTTTTCTGACACTTTCGCGTTCAGTCTGACGTGACGTGTGCTATTCCGTTTGCACCATTAAGGCATCGTACGCGAGTAGCGGCATCTTACCGCGATGCGGAAATTACAACATGCCACAGGACCAACCAACCGAACCGTGCTACCGTACCGTCGTTGAGTGCTGTAATCGCTCGCTCCCTTCGGATGGGGATTGAGAATGCCAACCCAAGAGTGATGTATAAATATGCTCTGTTAGAAGCGTTAAGAGAAGCGTGCTTGTGGTAGTGCTGAAGAAAAATAGGAATGCAAATAAGGTCGCATCGTTGCCTGCTGCCAGCTACCGGGTAGGTTATGCAGGCGCAATTTTTCTCGCATGACAGTTTACAAAACTGGGAAGGATGCCATTGTGCAGCCAAGGTAGCGTGCGTAGGTTGATGCTTCGCATTTATTAGTGCAATTTTTTCTCGCGTCATCTTGCAAAGCTATCCGAGCGTCTTTTCCTATTTATTTGGAAACGTTTGGTGATGGTTGTTTTTATGATGGCATGAAAACATGAGCTGTTTCAAATAGTTTTTCAGCCAGCTATACAGCAGAAAGTGACTGATAAGGAAATAAGGTAAATCATTACACCCAGACATAAAGTCAATACAGGGAAGGAAAATGTAATATGTTGATTTGTTCAAAAGATTGTGTGTCAAAACTTTTTCAAATTTTCGTTGAATAAAATGATTTGAAGAAATGAACACAAAGAAAGCAAAGGTAAAAGATAATGACTAGTTCAAACTTCTTTACAACTCACCAGGCGTCTCCATTCTTTCGTCAAATTGAAAGGAGGCGCATGGTTTTATATAACATTCGATAAAATATTTTTTCAAACATTTTAACAAAATGTATAGCCTCCTTTTAGAAAAAGTTCAAAAAACATGATATTAAAGCATAAAATTTACTTCTACTTTGTGCAAAATGGAAGATTAACAAAAAACTAGTGCCTGTCAATCCACAGTAAATGCGACTTTTTATGCTTTTCTGAACATAAAAAAAAGTTACGTGCCATGAGCTTTATATCAAGGCTCACAATTCATATTTTCTATTGAAAGGCAACATCACACAATTTTCAAATGGTTCACCAAACAGGATATTTTAAACCATTCTTGTGTCACAATTTGTTGGTTAAACAGCTATCAATAATAAAATTGCAGCTGATATATTTTTTAAATTTTTTTCGTCACTCACCAGTTACTTTCAGAATACTTTTACGCTTCACATAGCTTAAGCATTAAATAAATTGCAAGTATCGGCATTATTCTGTCAAGCAGCAAAACCAAGAAAAGGCGCCATCGCACCGAAATAGAATGAACAATGCGAATAAATTTTCATCACCAACCAAACGCTGTTTTCGTTGTTACGCTCGCAGCAAAGCATCGCCATTTTGCTTCTTAGAGCCCATGCTTTCCGATTATGAGTACACGCGCGAAACCGTCAACCATATTTTCACTCTCTGCTGCTTCAACTCCTGTCACAGAAGAATGGGTAAATATTTGCAATATCCGATTACGATGAATAATAAAGCGCAGACAAATAACGCAAACGCCAGTAGCGCAATGTTTGGCCAGATGGGAAAGGCACAACAACATAAAAAAACCCAAACAAACGATGGCTGGGTTTGTAGTTTTGGAAAAAAAAGCTGCACAAATAAAACGATGATGATAAAACCCATAGTGGGAAGGGATAAATGGTTCCAACTAAATTCACAGGGCTGCTTTCAAACACGACAAAATAGAAGATTGTTTTTGTTTTGGTCGCATTGGAAAAGTGTCTGACTGTATTTTATTCTGAGCAATTTCGTGTGAAGCATCGTATTGTAAAACGTATACCACATCAGTTTTTTTGTTAAATTTTGTGAATCATATCTGTAAACCATGAAATTTAGCATAATTTTTTGCCAAAATCAACATTTATTCAGGCTGCATTCAAATACGTGAACACGTTAGTGTTCACCTTGACCGAGATGTAGCCCGAGATAGGTAGAGTGCACTTTCGCAGAAGAAAGCACACATTTTATTGCATAAAGAAGATCTGTTCAATTCACTTTTTCCCTGTCATGAATATTTATAGCGCTCCGTAGTACGAGAATCGGGTCAAACTCTATTCACAGCATCACCAACATTGTCGTTAAGAGCCAGAACTACCAGTGAGAAGGACGCATCCTTAGCCTTACGGAACGAACGGATGCTATCCCATGAAAGTCTGTGTGTGTCTGTGTTGTGCTTTCTTATCTACGAACAGTGAGAAATATTTTTCACTGCAGCTCTGCGTGTAAATGCGCTGCAACATTCGAATATGTATCATTCAATCGATCGAGATGAATCTTTAAAATATTTTCCTTGAAATCTCTTCAATTGTAGTCGAACAAAATATTCCCCACTAAAAGCATGTTACTGAGTAATTTACTGCTATTAGTTTCGAACAGTTGCGGATCTTTTAAAAAAGCATTTCAATAATTGAAAAAAGCATTACTACTAAGAGCGATATTTAATGCATAATGAAAATGTTATTAACACGTTTTTAAAATATTTCAATAATCATTAATTAAACGTTTTTCATTAATCCAATCATTGAAAAAACTAACTCTGTAGTAAATGGAAGCCAAAGCAAGACAGAAAAGAAACTCTCACGATACACCATCACACTTTAAAATCACCTTTCTGAAAATTTATTTTTGTACTTACGCCTTATGTACTTTGAAGAAAAGTTGAGTCGAGTTTGGCAAGAGAAAGTTAACACAAACATATTCTGCAAAGCTCAATCTAAAAAAAAAAAGAAACATTCCAGTAGATCCCTATAGTGATAAGCTTAACGCAACTTAATGCATCTCATGCATGAATCAAAGCCCGGCCGTAGGTTTTCTGTGGAATAAGATTTGTTTGCCGAACTAAGTTTAACAAGAAAAATTGCAGATATGTTTTAGTTTTTTTTTCTGATTTTCAAAACTATTTCGTATTGAATACATCTTTACATATTTTTACATGGATTTGCAAGTGATGAATTGCAAAAGATACAACCCAAACCATGTTAAATAAAATTGTTAAATATTTATATCATTTACAATATGAGGTTCATGGCTTGTGGTAAAGGTCATGAATACTGTCTTATAAAATACAATTAATTCTATTACTAAATTTCAATGAAATAATTGTACTATTTCTAGTACATCATTTTAAGCTAACAGTGTAATTCAAATTTCTTGCTAAGTTTCAACCAAAAAGCTTTTTCTTACATTGTCTCGCTCGTTGCTAAATCTAAAACATAAAGAGCATACTTGTTCATGCATGTAAAGAGTCTGTGAGCGCTTCAAATCTCCCCACGGCACATAGTTGTCATTTTGTGAAGGTAATCGAGCAGCATCGAGGTGCATCCACCTAGACTCATAGTGGGAAAAAGCACGTCACGCTGTACA
>KB697180.1:0-10516 GCA_000349165.1 Anopheles christyi
CCGTAGAGCTTACGGGCGTTCGCAGGAGAATGTACGCGAATACTAAATACGTATTGTCACAAACCTATACAATGCCTCGTACGATGACCGCAAGACGTTTTTTTTCACAGAAATCTTATCACTGCTTAGGGTAGGGAGGTGACTCCATGTGCGTAAATGTTATTAGGGGGTATTCTATCGGTGATGCACAGCGGTAGGCCATCATCAAATTGGACTGACAGTTCGATTATTTTAAATTTATGTTTTGTTTTGTTTGGCGGTTAACACTCTCATCGTATACTGTTTTTGAATGCGCTGTTTCAGAAAAGGATAATAATGTAAATCCCAAAGTAATCAATGGTGTAGTAAGACTTACGTTAGATACGAGTAGACGAGTGTAATTGCCATAAACTCGATGTCGATGTGGGTGTGAGTTTTTTTTTTTTTGCAGCTGTTGTGACAATTTGTTATGACATACAGAGCACACCCCAGGCTGTTGTTGTGTTTTAAGTATAGTTTATAAAGGATTTGCCCCTTACGAGTTCTTCCACCTACTTGCACAATGTGTTAGCGGCAGCAAAATGTGGCGATGTGTACAAGCTTGAATGCAAGTATTGAAAGCTTTTGTTTTCAGCTTAATTTAAGCTGTTTATAGCTAACGGGGTGCAGCACGTTTATATATTTTTAACATATTTTTTCGGGAATTTAAATCAAAGCACAGAGAGATAAAGGGGGAAAAAGAACGATTCGCGTACTAGATATTGTGGCACATGTTGAAGGTATCTGGAATCGACCAACATCCATCTTTGCAGTAGCCGGTGCGCCTACCGTTAGACTCACGGACTGTTCAGCAGTGAGAAAGCGAGCATAGGCTTCAAAAAATAATCATTTAATCATCCTAGACTTAAAGTGTTCGACGGCTGGATTGGCTCAACACAAAAAGCTCAATAATGAGCGGACCATTGAGTAAAATAAATTCCAACCGATACGTTAGTTTTATTTATTTCTTAGTTACTATCCTTCCCTTAAAAAACGGATGCTGTGAAACTGTCAACAAACTAATCTTTATTAATGTACCACAAAACTCAACATTTACAACGAATAATCCCCCTTAAATCGAGGTTCCAATATATTACGCTAGTGTAACTTTTTCCAACTTTTCCCCTTTAAGTTCTTTGCTCTTGTTAGTGGCCGCACCACTATCTTTCTGTCTATCAATCGCGCCCTGCTCCATTTGTTCGGCGTTGTTCTTCACGCTCTCCTGCTGCAATTCCATCCTGTACGGATGCCATTTGGGATTGTGTCGCTTGATGGACGATCGCACTATTCGGACAAGGTTCTTCTCGCGGGCTGTGTGCTGATATGGCGGGATCTGCCGCAACTGCACCAATGGTTTAAGCAGCGCACTCACCTCCAATGTTCTTGCGTGTGTGCGCGTTCTTGCTGCACTGGTTGAACGACACTGACAGTTGTTGTTCAAATCCACCAGCTGGCAAGGAACGCTAACCGTTGCTGTGTCCATCACCATCAGTTTGGCTGAGAGCACTTCAGAGTACCGCTGGCGCGAAACCGTATCCTTTCGATGCAGCTTTCCAATCGCTACTAAGAAGGACTGCAACCAACAAATCCGCCTGCAGTCTATTGTATTGCTTTCATGCAGAACGCAATGAGGGGAACGGTGGAGGTAGGGAGTGCGCTATTGCACACATTATCAGTGTGTTTCCTGTGCTGTTGTTGTTATTATTATGTTGTTGTTATACATAGTTTTGTTACTTCTTTGGGTTGCACCCAACGAGTTTTTAAATGCTCTATGTACCGTACTTTCTCCCTTTCTCTGTCTCTCTCTCTCTCTCTCTCTCTCTCTCTCTCTCTCAGTCGCGCACACATACACAAAACAGTGTGCATGCAGGAGCATGCAAAACAATATTTATGCTCCAGCAACAGCAACAGTAGCAGCAGTATTGCACCTTGCAACCGCGCCCATCGAAAAACTCTGAGCACCGTTAACGGTTGTTGTAGTGTGGCTGTTGCAAGTCCTCCCTTCTCCTTGGCATGCACCATTGCCAGCCTTTCCCTCGTGTAACTGTTGCCCACCCTTTAACTATCCCATCCAGCCGACACTGTGCAGCCGAAACAAGATGGCATCCCGATTGGTTGGTTCGAAAGTCCGCTATGAGTGAAAGCGAGTAAATGATAAACAGATATTGGCCACGGGAGGGTTGTGCCGAGGCCGGGCAGCGCACACTAAGAGTAAGAAAATAAACACAGTAAATAATAATCAACAAAATAGTTCGCCTGCAGTTCGTTCCCCATGGTTCATTCGGCCAGCCTCTCGAGTTCCATGGGAAAGTCTCCACGGGGCATCCAGGAGATGGCAGCGAATAAGAAATGGCCCAATGCAGGAGCGCGTGCAAGCGTCGCCCGATGGAAGAGTTGAATGCGGGTAAAAGAGACAACGCTACACTGGGTCGGGGGGTGACGACCGAGGGTGAAACGGGAAACGGGTCTCGTTTATGTTATTGCAATATGTGGAACGATAGTGGCACAAAACCATTGCCAGCGAGTGTACAGGAGACAGGGCAACAATAATACAACACGCCAGTACAAGGCTTCCCCGAGCAACCTCGAGGAGTACATTCGCCCGGGGAACGCCTTTTTAGCTCTCCGACGAAGATCGCTTGTCGAGCGGTACGAGCAGCGAACCCTGGCGAAGTAGATTGATGGCAGCTGTAGAACGGGAATACCATTCCGCCATCTTGATGCAGTCCCAGTGCCGATGAGCAAGGGAGGAAGAACCGAAAGTAGGGAAAATTGTGCAGCAACATCGGGCAACAACTAACAGTTTGCTCCAGGATGCAGCAAGCTGCACATTGAAACAAATGGTAGCAAGCTCCTTTATTCTCGTGAATCGGCCATTATTGTTGTGGGAGAAGAAACTGAAAAAAGGTAGAGAAAACCGAACGAAGAACACGATCATCGAGCGCTCGTTTCGTCTCAGCACAGCAGGCGAAGAGCAGCAAAGCAACAATGGCGGAGTTGTTGGGTGGGGGGTGAGTGTTCTGCTCCCCATCCATCGCTTGTTTTACCACCCCTTTTCATCTCAACAATAATGTACACTACACAATATACAACGATGTACGAAGGGCGCACACCTACAACACTACTAACACCACCACTACGACCACTACAACTACTGCCGATGCGCTATGTTGTTGCTGTTTGGTTTGGGTTTTATTTTCACCCCCGTTTACAAGCGAAGAAAGCAAACGGCACTGCCACGTTATCAACGGCTTCTTCCATGGCCTGCCTCAATCGTTTCCAGCGTAAGGTAGGACTTTTTCCTTTCACTTAGTTGTGTGTATGTGAGTCCGTGTGTGTGTGTCTTATGTACTTTTGCTCCTGAAGAGGTAACAGCATGCGGTTGTGCCCGAAACGTGCCGATGCGATCAAACCGATTCCTTTCGGAAACGTTCGTCCAACCGCTGGTGGAAAGTGCGCCCGAAGTTATGTAACAGAAAATACTTCTTCCGATGGCCGTCGGGAGGAGAAATTTTTAAGCCCGATGGTCGTGCAGTCAGTCTTCTAACGTGTCTGCTAAGTGAATGTAGCACGTTCCGTTGCGATGATGGCAGATTTCTTACTTTCTTACTGTCTTTAGCAGTGGAATAAGGCTGGGCTTATTGCAGCAGCTACTTTTGTATTTTGGATTGCAGCTATTAAGGAGTAAGTGATTGTATCGGGTTTGAATGTTATGAGACTCCGTAATAAGCATGAGATGTTGATACAGTTAAGCACAACTGTTGTTGAGGCTAGCCTTTATTGGTTTCAAATAACCCACAACATGACAGTCATAGTTTAAATGCGATGTCGATCCTTTAGAGATTTTGGACGTAGAATGGAAAATTTGATAAAACGTGCAACGGGGTTTTCTGTGGAGAATTTCAGCGATTAAACTTAATTGTTATACAAATTATTCTTTTCTTAATTAATTAATTCCGAATTTCATTACAATAATTTCCACTATGTTGTCCAACGACTTTTTACTACTTTAACGTATTACTTTTATCGTGCTCTACCTTGTTTTTTTTTTAATATTTCATTTTTCATTGATACTGCCACCAAACAATGTATTACACTTGATGTGTTGTCAACATAAATTTTCGGATTTCAATCAATTGAAAAAAAGAAATGCACAGAATCTTTGTTCTACATTCCACTTGATTTATTGGAACCGTTTTTATGCACCTTTGCTGGAAGTAAAAAGGTTTTATTATGCTGCAAAGATAATGACTTGTGCTGCGCGTTACGATTGCTGAAAGAGTGCTGAAATTATGTTCTACATTGAGACTGATTATATAGATACAAATTTTCTGCAAAAAAAAATAAGAGCGTGGTTACTTTATCATACGAGTGTAAAATTATTACCCGCGTTCGTATTTTCTGTCGCTTCCGGCACGTCCTGACTGACCTCCTCGCTCTTGATGCTGGGTGATCGTTCACTGTTCATGGTGGTACCGCTTGGTGGCTCAAGCTCGTTTTTTTGCCCGCACCCGCAAACCGTACCGTACGACTAATGTACGGTGCTGCTAGACGCAAATCACTACCGAAACCGAAACAAGCGCGGACTACGAATAACAACGCGTTGGACGCGCGTACACTCGCAAAGCAACCCGTCGGCAGTGTCGCTCGGTGTCCGGCGACACACTACAACACAACACAGCGTCAAAACATCGACTGAACGGGATAAAGCAACACAAAACATGCTTTATATTAAAATGCAACACAACACACCACACAAACCAGCTTTTATTTTTCCGGCCCCACCGTGTCCCCTTCGAGTAAGAGGCTCGAACGCCCGAAACACACACACCGTGCCCTAGCACCGAGTACAATCCGTTAATAGAGCGCGGCAGCCTGGGGGTGGGTGAGTGAGTGTGTGTGTACTGGCCGGGGGATGAAGAAAATGCACAAGAATTCGCACATACACGCAGGGGGTGGTAGTGGTGGTTGAGATACAAGTGGAGGAAGAGCGCCCGTGTTTTTCCCGAGACTCGGGTTGTGTATTTGTGTTTATTTATTATTTACATACACATCGCAGCGAGAGATGAGTCGCAAATGCGGCTACTGTGACTACTAAGGTTGCCCGGTGGTGCTACTGCCGATGCTTGCTGGTTGCCGACTGCTGCCAACACTGCCATCTCTTGTAGATGTGCGTTGGACCGGGCGCACTAGAGCAAGATGGAACGCTTTTTCTTGCGCAAGTAGCTGCTCAGAGTGCTGACAGCGAGACAAACAAAAGAGTGTGAGAGAGAGAGAGATAATGGAAGAGAAAGAGAAACAGAAGAAATGGGAGCAAGCGAGACTGTTCAGCTATTCTGGAGAGAGTGAAATGCACGATCGGGTAAGTATTTCTACATAAATACAAATTAAATACAACCGTCCCTTGCTCGATTGTTGTGTGCTTTCTTGTGCGGGAGGGGGTGCTATCTTGTGGAAGCATCCGGCGAGTGACCGGTTCACCCTTTGCCGGAGGAACACGGCTGCGGCACGTTGCTGCCTTGCTCGCGTGCATCGGGGGGATTGCAATGTTTCTCAATATTTTTCCTGCCCTGCACAACGATCGTTTGTTGTGTTAATGGTATACTGGCGCATCATTGCCATAAGCCCCCTCGCCCTACACTCACCCCACTTCCTCACAGCAGTACATATGTATCAGAATGCATGGAAGCAGAATACATACATTTTCACCCATACGCCTCTGGGAGGCGGTGTGCAATGTGCAACACAAATCCCGACGCTGCTTGCCCGATTCTGCATGCGCTGCAAAACAGCAGTGTGTTGCAGCTGTGTGGAGAATGTTTTTGATGGTGTTGTGTGCAACAGCACCGGCAAGCAGGAACGAAGATGTGCATCACCATCAAGAAGGCATCGAGGAAGCTTTGCCATTCGTCCCTGTTTGGCACATCGCGACACGGTGCAGCAATACCCGTACCCGAAGTAGGCGTGTTGTTCGGCAACATTCTGGCCCAGTGCACTGCTGCTGGTGCTGCTGCACCAGCAGCTTCTTGCAATATGGAGGCGAGTGTAGTATTTCCTTGCACACGAAGGAGAAAGCTGTGCAACACTTCTTGCACTTGCAGTTTTTGTTTTGTTTTCCTTTTGTCACTGCCACCACACAGCAATGTGCTGTAAAAACAAACACCAGTATACGTTATGGTTGTGTAACTGTGTGTATTAACGAGTGGGGGAGGGCGGTGTGGGTAAAATAAAACGAGATTTTTACTTGCTTGTTTGGAAACTATAATTTTCTCTCGCTCTCTGTCGGTAAAGCCACTCCTTTTCCAAGGAAGCAACATTTTCTATCATGATTGATTCCATTATTGTTATTGATATCGGGGGAAGGGAGTGTGCTGTAGTTTAGCTAATGGAAGCTAACAACTGGCCGAGCCCTGAGTTGCATCATTTATTTTATTTAAATTGTTTTCTTGTAGTTCCTTCAAACCTATAATTTGCAGTGTTTTATGGCCGTTTATGAAATTGATAGCCATCTTTTTCTTTAAGGAATCTCAATACCTTTATGTTTATAATAAATTAGTTTTCCAGTGAAGAGTGAAAGTCAAAAGTCTATGATTTATGCAGAAATATAACAACGCCTTTTTTGGTTTATAGTTAGTTCATACGGTCTAGCTATTATTATTTCCATATGTATGATTTTATAAGTGAAATGCGTTGCTATTCTTCAAATAGTATGTTTAGCGATAAATTTTATCTTATAATTTGATTTACGATTATGTTTTATGACATGCTTTGGATCTTTAAAATAGAATCTAAACTTGTCTAATGACTACTCTTTTATAAGCAGATTGATCAAAAAGACTGCTTGGGCTAGGCCAGATAGAGATCGATTCTCATCCATTTAATTCATAACATCTTTACTTTTTTGATTACGTAGCTGGCTATGGAGAGACATTCCGGATGAGAATTGAACTACGTCCGATCTTTACAGCAAACGTCAAAATCCGGGGTGTAATGGTATCCATTATTACTAATTTGAGTAAAAAAATATATGGATTTCCTCGCTTTCTTACTCAATTTTTCGGTACTTTGGCTCAACAACTGTTGTCTTATAATTAATTATATCACGGTGTATACTCATTGCATACCGACAAAATCATTTATGTTTTTAAATTTCATTAAGTTTTCTGTATAATGTGTAATGATGCAAGGCCTGTATCAGAAATAAGACAAACCAGTTGACCATCTTCTACCATTCTACCAGCATCAAACGAAGTGTAAATCTTTACTCATAAATACAACATTCAATTATCTTGTGATGTATTTACTTCGAGAAGTTTTAGTAATCGCGCCTTCTTCAATTTATTTTGGTTTCCTTTTTAATATGTTACATTAGTTTAAGATATAGAAGTATAAAGAAAAATAATGTTTAAAACACATGAAGATGCATTAAATCACGTAATGATGGAGAAGCCTGGTATTTAACTTATATCCTATCGATTTAAACAAAAGTTAGTTTTTCTTACTTTAACATCGTTTTGAGTGTACAAGTATACAATTGTTTTTTTTTTGTTCTGTTTCATAAACAAATCATACAGATTTTTTTTTAATGTTTCTCTTCTGAATCATATTTTCTGTTCTGATTTAATTAAAATGACAATCGGCTACCTAGCATTTAATGTATAGGCTATTCAGATACATTTTACGTTTGTATCTCTTGAGTAGGGGGAGCTTTGTTCCTTGGATATTTAAATTCAAGACAGGCTTTTTGTTTTATGGCACGCAAACAGTTAACTGAATTTCTATAAAAGTGAGACAAACGAAGCCCTGTGGAGTACTGTAAAGGCTGAATGTAGTACAATTCTCATCAGGATTATCCGAAAAAAGAGACTTTTATTTCTACCCGGAAAGAAAGAGGCGAAAGACGTACTACAGTTTTCCTGCTAAGTAATTAGAAAGTTAATTATAATATTTATATTATTTTTACATTGCGACATTTGGTTACAACATGATATGTTGTTATACTATACATATATCAAACGGTGTTTAACACTTAAAATAAGTTTTTCTTCTCTTGTAAGTTGGCTTCATATTGATCAGAGTTTTTTTAGTTGCTTAACATGTGGAGTTTATAATTTGAAGACCATTACAAAGGTAAACAAAAATAATGGAGGCGCATGATGTTTCACTCGATGTGTGTTGACAAGTTGGACATCTTTATAATCGAGAGGTGAGTATTAAAATAGTATAATACTACCATCCAAACCTTTACCAAAAAAGATGCCCATAAACTTATTCAAACAAATGCGTCGTGCGTGCTAGCTGTCTAGACTAGATAAGCCGTCATGAATTACAATAAGGTAAAAAGGGTCAACGTAACATAATTTTATTTTTTAGATACGTTACATCTCGTTATACCTTTGTGCTATAACTGAATAGAAAATTTATGTATTCCAACGCAACGCATTTATAATCCAATTATATACCCAGCAGACAGAGTCGAGTTTAATTAGCCCTGGTACCTTTCCAAAAATAACATTATAATGCTAGCTGCTGTTGATATTCTTGAGCAAAATCATATTGTTCAAATTGTTCAACCATGCAACACATTTGCGCCCCACGCTTTCAGCTCCGAATCGAAGGTTCTTCCATTTCAAACCTCCGTTTCGATGTTATGTACGTGTCTGAGCTTTTAACTTGTACGCTAAGCTTTAAACGGATCGATTCTACTAAAAGCTCCACCGCTAAAGCTCACGCCACCATTATGTACAGGTTGCGTTTTCCAAACGTTTATCCGGCCGTTTTCGCTTATATACGCAAACCGTTTAAGGCTAACGCCGAGCAATCTCGCAACCGAGCAGTACTGCGCTGAGGGTGGCCTTAAGCGTCCAGCTGTTTTCGCTGACGTGGTTGCCCTCTTGCGTCGTGTGGTAGACGGCAAACCAAAACTCAGCGTTTACATAAAGGTTTACCCCACGCTAGTGGATGCCAGGATAAAAAAGGTTCTTTACATTATGGTACTTTCTTTGCGACTGTCGCACGGTATAATCATATGGCCAGTCTGGATACTTCGGAATGTTTCCGCCGACTAGTTTTCGTTCAGCTCCTCTTCAGCCCCAAACAAGTGAATTGAGGGTCGATTTGCGGGAGGGAAGGGCTGTCGAGAGTTTCGTGCTAAGAGAAGTGGTTTCCCATTCCGGAAGACAAACAAGCACCGTCTGGCTAGATAGATTTGGTTTCGGGGAAGAATACGTCTACACAGTCGTGAACAAGGAACCTAGGATGTGCAAAAAAACAAACGCTTGGAAAGCGTCGAACAATTTGTGCCGAGGGAAAGGTGTTGCCGTACTTTGCCGGGATCTTAATTTCCATACGGTTTTGGGGCAATCGATAAGTAAATGAAATACGGCTGGAACGAGGATGTAAGAGGCTCGAGCAGCCGGGGATGACAGTCGTCGATTGGTGTTATGGGATTGATTTTTGTGTTTTATTATTTTATTTTTTCTGAAAAGTCCTTCGGTGAGGAGTAGCGCTGCCAATCGATTTGACATTGAGGATTATTACAACAATGAAAAGGTTTTGTTTTGAATAGGAGGGAAGAATTGAGAAAAGTAAAAGCAATGGAAATAATCTTTTGATCCTTTTTGTGTGTTTTTATTTACCTAGAATGGAAAAGAAGTTCTTGAATCTATGTTTTAAAATTTAATATTCTTAGAATGAACTTAAAATCATCTAAAAAGGTTATACTATTTAAAAAGGAGATAAAGAACAAATTAAAAGGTTGTTGTTACACTTGATGAAATATAATTGAAATGAAACATTAAGGCATTCAAAAACACATTTTTTCTACTTCTAAATTACAAATTTAAATGTAATCCAGCAGTGAATTAAAATAAAAAGTAAGTAAAAAACTTATGACTGATATGAAAAACCTTCACCAAGAACGATTAAAAACAACCATGGCAGCAGCCAGGTTACCCAAGATCCTAAGGAAACATTTGTGCCGAATTTTCCACCACCGCCGCCCCCCTTCCCCCCCCCCCTTTCGACGGCTCCGTTTGTGCGAGTTGTGCCAAACCCACGAAGAACAATTACGGAAAGGATATAAAAAAATCCATCATCAACAAACACCCGACAGGAACGCATGTACGTTCGCTCATTTCACATTAGAAACAGACAACATTGCGTAAACAAGGGGAAGAAACAATTTTCCTCTCTAAACAATGGAAAATTATAGAAAAACACTGCAAAACTCTTCATTTCCCTCCCTTTCGCCGGGACTACACCAGCAATCTCTCCTTACCTTGAGACACTGACACTGTCCTTTTGCATTTTGATTCTCGCACCTCCCTACAACAGATCAGTATTTGCACACATACAAACACACACACACACACACACACACACTCCTCACTTTTCCATACCGTGTTGGAGATGCTGTCCAATGTCCGGGCAGGAGCGAAGCGGAGCAAAAGCAGAACGGAAACATACCGACCGGTCTGTGTGTCTTCCTTTACCTTTA
>KB697181.1:0-10558 GCA_000349165.1 Anopheles christyi
AGATTAACGACTTTTGGCGAGCCTTCAAGCTACCTTTCCCAAAGGAAAGACGGCATAAAAATGGATAATCTTCCCCGATGCCTACACTATGGGTGACGTTTTTTTTTTTTTTTTTTTCATACGAATGTGGCAAACAGCTTCAGTTTTTGTGATATTTTTGCATTACGAGCTTCTTGAACGATGCCTGCCCGACACTTGCATGTCCGGACAGAACGCAAATCGTGTTGGACCCATAAACCAGCGTCCCGTATCCTTCGTTTCAATTTTAAAGTCGGTAAAGACGCTGCGGTTATTTGTATAACGCCAACTGGCTTTAGTGTAAGGGTCGAAATGAATCCATATAAAATTGTTTCAAGCAACATCATAAAGCTGAGCCTATCTGCCGCCAAAAGCAATGCACGGTAGCGCAATGGAGATCAGGAAGTGAATGAGGATACGGTTGTGAACCTGCCTGCGCAAGCGTTCTAAAACAGCTCTCCACAACATAATCCTTTGATGACACTTGGAGGAAATTTCCAAGTCAATCATAAATCCTTTTTCCTTTCTGAATGAATGCTTCGTTTCCTTCCCGGGTCATATGGAAAATCATTTTGAGCATCCATTCGTACCATCTTCCTTGTAACGTTACATTGGCCCAGTCCCATCACAGCGATAGAATCGAACGAGTTTATGCTTCTTTATTTATTTTGCATAGCCAAACAGTTTTTGTCGACTGTCAACTGAAAGTGCCTGAAACAGCGGCACGCAGGTGGAATCCAAACAGCATCATTCATTTATGATGGCTCTCCTGCGGGCGTACAAACCACGGCGCAGGTATTTTAATTTGATTTTTTTGTTAGCGAAACAATGCAAACAAATCCCCATTGGTGGGTTTTGTACACGCTGTACAGGTACAGTTGAATGCGTGACCGTTGCCATCATTTTAGTGGGGACACATTTTCACACGGCAGTTTCAGTATCCCCTTGCTCTCTTCTGAATCCTTGCTGCTTCATCCTTGCTATCCCACAGTGGGTGAGCGGTTCTAAAATAATATCGCTGTGCTCAAGCTTCATGTGTGCGTGAGTTTTTTCATGCAGTAAGCTTTTTCAAATTTCATGAAATAAGCAATAAGAAAAATGTTCAACCGATGCCTGCACCTGGCATCCGATGTGATGGAAAAAGCTCTTGAAACAGTTAAATCCACGTTCGAGACACGAATACGTTTTCAAAGGTCAAACGGGCAGTTGTCATACAGAACGACGACAATGATGACGATCATGGTGTGAAATCTGTTCATATTTGGGACCGTATGGCCGTCATAAAACGATTCGCTTTGATTTTGGGTTGAGATGGGTTTTATTTCGTAGTGTGCGTGTCTTTTTTAAAAGGGTAAAAAAAAGGGTTTTTTTATATACCGTGGAGCGTTTGATCATACTATAGTAAGCGGCATTAAATATTTTTAGCTCTCAAAAACCTATTTCGTTGAAATTGAATTTTGTTACAAACATGCATCTGAACCTGATATGTTATTTGAACTTTTAAGCTTACGGAAATTAATGAATTTCTACTTTCCCTGAATTGAATTCATTTTCAACAGTTTACCTCTACCATGTGTGTAGATGCAAAAATATTGTAACTTCTTGATATCTATCTTTACATTTCAACTGACATTTTGTTCTATTCCCCTCTTTCTGCTTCGACCTTTTTCGTCAAATTCCCATCACAGGTTTACTATCTACAAAGTAAATAAAGCATCAAAAAAGAAGCGAGAAAAATCGTCGGCCAAGAAGGAACGAAAAGCGACCAAAACGTTAGCGATAGTCTTAGGTAAGTATGGAATATGAACGAGTTTCTCCTTTGTGTATCATTCAGTCCACATTTTTGTGAGGCTTCATTTGTAGCCAGATGTGTTAAAAAAAAAACTTAAAACAAAACCACTCTTTTCTCGTTTTTGCATCAAGCTCACTGTAATGTGCAATAAAAGTGTTGATTACTCCACAAGGTTCATGGTTTGGGCAGCCAGGTCATGATACTTTAGTAGTAATAAAAACATCATGCCTTGTACCATTACACCTTGGTACTGGCCAAAGAGATAGTAAACTTGACTTTTACCGATTTTTTGTTAAAACCTTAAACACGAACGGGGCTCGTTCATCATTTTGGAGACAAATTATAACATAAACATTACGTCTAAGCAAGTTTTACGCACCTCATGTAAACTTTTAAACCTATATGCCGTTTGTGTCAGAATGAAAGAACAGCAAAACGATCCAGGCCAAATTGTGTGTGTGATTAATTAATTTGCAAAAATAATTTGAAAATACCACACATTTGTTTGTAATTTTACATTGTATTGTCAAGTTCAAAAGTTCACAACACAAAATGTTCTATGTCTGCTCTTAAACGTTTTCACAAATTTGTTTCCCCTAAATCTTCAAATTTAGTTATGTCACTATCTATGTATACGATATGTTTTCGTAAGGATGTGAGAATACCGTTCCTGCCGTGATGAATGGTATGGGTTTGTGGGCCCAAAAATAATGTGTCGATTATTTGCTTCGTTTATTAAAGTTATTAATTTGGCATTTGGCTGTTATGGAAAGCTCTAGGAAAAGATCTTTCGCTTCTTTCTTTATGGACAGGTGCCTCAAAACTTTTACCATGGCATCTCGGTAATCCGTTCAGGTAGCGGACGTGCGACTGCCAATACTTGAAACAAAAATGTTGTAGATATTCAGAAAAGAGCAGACGATAATCGATGCAAGGAAACAACCGCGAAAAAAATTGCTGCTCAAACTCTTTGGTTATGAGCTCAAATGATAAGCAGGCCCGTGTTGTTTCAAAGTTTTGCTTTCATCATTTTGTCAGTTGAGCTACATTGAGCGGTATAAATGATGGGTTTAAGCAGTATTGAATGCTTAAACAAGGGTATTAAATAGCTTTCAGTTTATAATACAACGCTCTTCCTAATTTGCTAACCAACTAACAAACAATCTGTTTAATTTTTTTATCTTCATAAAACCTAGGTGTGTTTCTGTTCTGCTGGGTACCGTTCTTTACCTGTAACATCATGGATGCGATGTGCGCGAAGCTCGACAGGGACTGTCGGCCGGGCGTCACGATATTTAACCTAACTACGTGGCTCGGCTACATGAACAGCTTCGTCAATCCCGTCATTTACACAATCTTCAATCCCGAATTCCGGAAAGCTTTTAAAAAGATCATGAACATCGAGTGAGTGGGACGGATCGGACCGGGCGTCCGTGCAGGCGACCGGGACGATGAGGAGGCGGAACGAGGCAACGGGGTCAGCATGGCGATGCCGGAACCGGTTCGCCATAACACTTCCCAACGACGAAACGTTACCTGGAGCTAGCCAGAAGCCACCGTCGAGCGCAAGGTACAGGGTCTTCAACACGAGCCTGAACCGAGCTGCGCCGACGGTGGAAAGAAGGATGTGGGCGAAAGCAAACTTTCACCCGTTCCATCCACGAGCCGCTGTCATGTAGTGGCAAAAACATCGAACAGGAAGAAAGAAAAAGGTAGGGGGCCATTTTATTTATTTGCTTCCAGCCACCGCCGGGCGGTAGAGAACTCTCCGGAACTAGATCGTAGTCCAGTAGTGGTGTAGTACGGCCGAGGTTGCATTTATTGTGTACTTTACTACACAGAGAAGAAGTACAGGTAGGGAAAGGATGGTTTATACAAATCTTACAAAGCATACGGAAACAATGTATGGTGGCCCATAGTTATATTCCCTGCCAGCTCCTTCATTTTCCGATCTGCGAGTGGTAAACATATCGACATCTCAATATCTGTACTCACCACTCACCAACTAGCACAATAAATCCTTCAATTTCTTCATATGATCAACCGAAAGGATAACATCCCAAGACACTCCTCTTCTGCCACAACGGAAGCCTCCTTGGACAAACACTGCGGTTGAAGTAGAGGTCGGCAAGAAGCTTATTTTTGTTACTTTCGTTTCATCAGCACAATTCGAACCGATTTCATCCTTCCTTCGTTACGAAACTGCTTGGTATGCCCCAAAAACAATTCATCCCGACCCTGCTGCCACACGGATATACATATATGATGAAACTTTCTCCTGGTTACCAATCGAGATGCATCGTTTTCACTATATCGGTTTGCCAGGATTACTGTAGGCGAGACGAGCAATGTAAGCGAGTGAAAACCCTTTGCTCAAGCAGATGGGGCTGTGTAGATGAGTGGACGTTTGTGCCAAATGCCAATGAACCGATGACCCGATCAGAGATGGTGGTAGGTGAAGTAATTTAAAACAAAAGCCTGCATCGAGCAGATGGAGGTACATAGTAGCAATTTATCATTCTCACCGTAGTGTGAAAATGCAACGACAGAGAATATGTGCGCGTGTGGGTGTGCAAGGGAATGTAAAACAAACACCCGGAGAGAACTGTGAATAGAAATAACTATCAATCGATGTGAAAAGAACAGCACTCGTGAGTTATCGTCGATTTCGTGATGGAGAGAATGTTAAATAAATCAAAATAAAAAAGAAGGAGCAGTAGAACACGGATCAACAAAAGCTCCCTTGCGTAAACGTAAACCACCGTGTGCAGGTGGTTAGTGCTGATGTAAGTTAACGCCTCGTACGCATGTTTCTATGTAGCCGTAACGTAGAAGTTAGTGTCGACTTTTCTAGCGACCAGTTTTACTTCACTTTTGCTGCTTCTTCAATATACGAACAAAAAAAACGTATGTACATATCGGCCCACCATGAAAAAAACATTTATAACTCGCTGCTCAATGCTTATGCAATATAAAAAGCAAAAAAAAACAACAAATAAAACAACAACGATGAAGCGCTCTTTTTTTAAGTTCCTCTCCTACCCCAACCTAGCGTTCGAACGGAGAATGCAGCTGAACCAACTGCAAAAGCATAGGGAAATACAGGAGGGACAGTTCATGTAGTTTATATTGTGGTTTGCAAAACGTCCTTCTTCCGCCGGCTAGCGGCTGCCATGGAAAGCACTGTTTTTTCAAAGTAAAACAAAACCAAACCAAACGCAAACCAAAGCAAAGTGAAAGACAAAAAATTGAGATTAGTGTTTAGGCGTGGCAAACGGAGCGTTCATTTGACTTCACCGTTCGTTGTGTGTGGCGTACGTAGCTTCCAGGACGAACGAGGGCCAGATACCGCTTGTCACATACTGTGTAAATGCTAAGTAAAATAGTTAAGACAAACAAAAGAAATCGCTCCTCTCTTCATGCTGTAGATCGAGTGGCTGTCACTGTTCGAAGTTACTTTCAGTACAGTAAGTAGTGTAATGTAGTAATTGCCAGAGATTTAAAGCAATCGATCATTAGGAACGATCGAAGGTAGCCTCAGAGATAATAAGTGACGGAGAGTGCATAGCTTACAGGCTCTGTAACATAAATCCGACCCTGATCACAAAACGAAAACACAAGCGAGTGTAATCAAAAGTAAAACTCGTCTACATACACGCACACAAATACACGCACTCACACAAGCACTTGGGTGGAAATTTCAAGCGCAGTACAAATTATTCAATAAATTACTCAGAAAGGAAGCTAAACGTTTACAACCATTCTTAGCAACTGCCATGTGCTTGTGTTTGGGTATGTGTTGCTGTAAGTTTGTGTGTATTAGAGGTCTGAGATCGATCATCTGTCATCTTTCTGTGAATATAGAAGATAGGAAAGCATTACAAAAAATGGGGTTTATTTTTAATCACAAAAAAATCTAAGATGGAACAAGCTCATGAAATGTAAATATTGCTGTTAAAGTTTCTATTAACCAGTTTCATTTAACGAGTGAGGAAAATGCGAATACTGAACGGGTGCGTTATTGTTTATGTTTTAAATTGTTTCGATAGTTTAGCTTACTGTTAAAATTGAAAATATGTTTAAAGACTGTCCTATTGGAACTTATAGCAACTACGGAACTGAGGCTCAAGTGTATCAAGGCTCATTAGTAGATGTGTCTAAAACGGAAAAAACACAATAACTACACTTTGCTGTACGAGGTGTCTTTGATACGAATGATTTGCTCATTTCTTGAAACATGCGAGGAAGATGATTGATCCAACAATCATACGTTATATGCCAGAAAATTGCCAGAAATTTTATTGCGGAATCATTTCTAACTATGGAATGTTTATAACTTTATTTCATTTTCATTAAATAAAATTCTTCTAAAGGGTAAAAAGATGCCATGACCATAGCTAGCTAGCTCCAAACAGACGCCCGTGACCCGTGACAGATTCCCTCATTTTCTAGAAAATGTTGGGAAATCCGGAAACCTCACACAAAAATCAGCATCCTGTTTACGGTCAATCAGATATCCGATCTGAAGGATACGAACCCTTAACCTTATCCTGTCTTCCCATCATACCAGGAAATCGTTTTTTTGTGTGCGTGGAAATGTTGCTTTCTGACCAACGTTATCTGACCAAAACATTTAGAAATTTACCTTTCTGCCTTCTTTTGGGATGTTTTCGCGACCAAGAAGATTGGTTGGTTTTCTTTGAATCGGTAGCGGTTGTTTTATAATAGTCAAATTAATTTGTCATCCTGTGGGCTACGTTTTACCGGTGTCACTTTGAATGAACAACAACAAAGTGGAACAAGCAGAACAAAATGCAAAATTCTCTATCTCTCGTTAATCTGACCCTCTAACCAGCAGGAGATGTGTGGGGGAGGGGGTGTAAAGTTATCTTTACTGAGTGTGGCTTTTGATCCAAAGTCCAGCAAATGGGAAAAGAGCCACAGAGTCATAATGGAATGATGCTTACAAAAACCCACACGACCACGATACGCTGTTTTCATCCCTCGCGTGAATTTAGCATTTTTTGGAAACTTCCAGGAAAATTTTCTTTTACAACGGAACCAAAAAAAACGCACCCTGATATTTCATTATGACTGCCTCAAGCGTCCTTGGGACGCAAGGGACGATCTTGTTCCTATCAGGTAAGGATGGTCTATCCGCCCGACAGAAAGGATACAAGTCACGCTGGAAAATAAAACAGAAACCCAATGGATGTTTTCTGTCGCGTGAAGTTGGACCCATTCCCCGCAAGAAAGGGGGACAGCAACGACAACATTGTTAAGGAGGGGTGGGGGACAAAAACGCACAAACTTTCGGGCAGGGATTTTAATTTCTGAACGCATTAATCACCTGTCAACGTCCAATGTCCGGTGTCAGGTTCCTTGGCTGTAGAAAACAGTAGAAAGAATGGGCAACTGATTTTTTGTTTTCTTTTGCTTTTTGCTAACATTTCATCTCACTCACCCAAACGTTGTCACCGTTTTCCGGTACGATTTGGACGGTTGTCGTCCGTTGCGGTAGATAACAAACTTACAAAAAAGAACGGCTTCTTCCGAAAAGAACGTGCCCTAAGAATTTGAAATTGTAAAGAGAAAAAATGCAAAACCCGCCAGCCTTTGTTACTATTACTGAATGTAAAAGTTCTTACCTCTTGGCGAATGAAACATACACACTCAACGGATCTAAATCTGGACATCTGGAAGAATCCGCTCCAGTAAAGTTTTTACTGTCAATAGTCCGGTGCGGCCAACATTTCAAATTTATATTCTATCCGTAAGATTGGGTGTTCCTCACTGCTGCGAATGACTGATCTTTTCTTACACTTTTCCTTATACACGCAAGCCAACCGTAGCTGTTACTTTCAGGCACGTAAAACACATTACTTCAGTGTAGCTTTTCTGTTCGTTAGCGGCATAATAAAAAGTAAACGTTGCAAAGTTCATCACTATGGGATTAATTGCTGGAAAAAAGATGTATGTAATAGAAACCTGATTTTTTGGGGTTAATTATAAGATGTCAAATAATAGGCTCACATAACTTTTAATTGATACAGGCAAGTTTTTTTACAAACCAAAAAAGACGCTTTTTCACGTTAGCTTCTGTTCCGACTTGGTTTTATAACAAATAGGTTAGGACGGAAAGGACTCCACCAAAAAAACAAATCCTTTCGATATCACAGCATGAATGGCAAAATCGCATGACTTTCATCAATAAATCAAGAGCATTTACTAAAACATTGTTGATATAAGCAAATCATATTTCGAAAATGACAAACGCCAGCCGAAACAGTTTGAGTAGCAAACCGTACCGGATTAGAGAATTAATTTCTGCTGTTAAAACCCCTTTCGACCATTAAACAGCAGAACCATAAACACCGAATCGCTGCGGATGTGTCTTGGCCTGGCATCAACAAACTCATAAATATCTTTAGCAAAAAAAACCATTCATCAAAAGTGTGTCATTTGAAGGTGACCATGCACTCATGGACGGTTTAATGTTGCAAACTTTTATACTCATTAATCCCGCCACGCTCGATGTGCAAATGGTTCCTTTCTTTTTGTTTTACTAAAATCACAGTAAATGAAGTTTTGTTATTTCGTCTTGCCATTTATACGAAAAGATAATGGATGGGATACAACGCATACAATGGTATGTTCTGTATCATCCTGACTTCTCTTCCGGATTGAATAATGAGTGGTGTAAAAAAATAATCTAAACCTTACCACACTACCTCACTCTCACCCATGCAGACCCACCCGCTTGAGGCAAATGAGATGATTGTTAAATTGTGAAACGTGGCTGAGTTTAATACTCCTGATGACAGCTTTGCTTCACGAGCAAAAGCTCACTGAAACTGACACCCTTGTGCCGGTCTCTTATCCTGGCGCTTAGATTTGACACTCAAACAATTGCTCCCCCACATGTAAGCTGCACTTTCCCACGTGCACTTGCAGCGATCCTTCCTACTGCTACTTGTCTTGCTGCTTACCGTAAACCGTAACGTGAGCGGTTCGATTCAGTTAATAGCGTTTGTTTATCCAGCCGTACAATTTTATGCTCCCCGGCCCTCGCCAGTTTAAACACACACACATACACACATAAATATACATGCCAAACGGCACGGGCAACGAACGATGATAAAGGGGTTTTAGAGATTTAGAAGGCATGAATACACACATGGCCGTCTATCTCACCCGATGGTTCTGGTTATCAGCGCGCCGGGATACATTGCTGTCCCGGGCACAGTCGGGGAAGCTGAAGCAGAGGGGAAGCTGAAACCAAGCGTACGGTTTTGTGATGAATTTAATTGCTTTCGTAATTACATAAATGCACAAGCATCATTCGCATGCAGCTAAAGTCCTAGATAGAAAGTGCTGCAAGCGGGGGGAGAATGTATACACAGCAAGAGACGTCGAAGGCTGCAGGGCCAATTTAGCAGGATGTGGAAGCAAGAGTATCCACAATAATCCGTGCACAACGATAGACAAGCGAATCTCTTCCATAAGCGTTCCTCCTGGATGAGCGTTAACAATCTTTGTCTGTGTTTCGTGCGGTATGCACTGTTAGCCCTCCGTGAACACACCTGGCCAGGAGGACTCAGGGCACCGGTGAAACCAGCGGAAAGACTCGAACAAACTTGAACGTTCTCTGTGGCACATATTGGACCGAGCGAGGGGAGCGGTTATCCTTTCGTTCCCTGCCCTAAAGAACGTTGGCTTCGCGAATTGACAAGGCAAATGAAGTAAGCTGTTTACTACTCGGTGTTGTCGGTGATCGTGTAGCTAAACTGTTTCATGGACGAGACTCCTGAACGACACGCCAGTTTGAGCAAGTGATAAACTTAAGCGATTATTAATCGAAACCTATCAACACTTGCTCTTTGATGAGGAATACATGTTGTAGATTTGTTCGAATTTAAATGAACAATCAACACTATTTAAAGTGTTTGGATAATGGTATGTTGAGTAGATGTACCGATTTTCGCTACTACATGGAATTAATAGCCATGACGCACTTAATGGTAGGACGCAAAACATATTGATAGAAAAACCTAAAAATTTGAAACGATTCTTCTTTTTCTAGTCTAGTCAATAAAAGAGCTCTCAACAAATAATGCAAGTTTGATACGCACGTCATTAGACGATAAATTTTCAATGACAGTCATTGAAAAATCCATCAATCTAGTTCCTCATCTTCCGTCCGTGTCGCACGTACGGATGGCACACAGCACAGGAACACAACATAAAAGATTGGAAAAGAAAACTACTCATAGCATTCTCGCTTTGTTGCCTTGGTTCGTCTGTTAGCATTCTATTTTTCCAAAAGTACACTGCGGCACGTACCACTGAGCGTCGAATAAAGCACCTTTCGACCCGGCCAATAAGTTTCCAACGATCTAGCTTTACGCCATCCGTCCCTATTAGAAAAACTCATCTTTCTTCATTATAAAACATTAGCTTCATAAAATAAATCAAGCAGTAGGCGGGGATGCAGGCAGGGACGATTTACTTTCCGGTTTTTCTCTTGCCTTTCGGATTTTTTTTTACTTTTTTTAGTGAACTAGCTTGGTCGTTTTCTAAAGGACAAAGAAAAGGCTCAACATGATTATAGAAAACAGGCGATTTTTTTTTTCTCGGCAGGGCATTAAAGGGCGCTCCGAAATGAAAAGCTCATTGACGCTCTCGGTTTGCCGTCGTAAACAAACACTCACACTATCGTGGTTCCGGTTGTTTGAATTTGATGTGCTT
>KB697182.1:0-14795 GCA_000349165.1 Anopheles christyi
AGAAACCGTTCGGACACACGTTTAAAAAAAAGAAACAACACTGCATAAAAATAGTGTAATAGGATAAGTAGGAGTAATATAAACACTCCAAATTCGATGTGTATAAAGTGTGATTGGTAAAACACTAGCAAGAAGTGGTAGAAACCACTTTTATAATGTTTGTGTGAGTGTGTGTGTGTGTGTGTGTATGTGAGTGATTATCCTCTAATGTAAGGCAGAAGGGTACTTGTATGGGTGAAGTTAGAGTTGGAGAAGACAGTCTTGTTATTGCTGTTTGTAAAAATGGCGAGAAAATCCCCGATCTTTGTGGTCCTTGCAAATTATACACACCTCTCAGGCGTGTTTTGTACAATAATTACTTTTCCTCGCTTATTTAAAGTTCGTGTTTTTTTTTATAACAAGACTGTCGTCGAAAACTTTGTAACTCTAAGTACACAGAACATGAAACAAAAAACAACGGAGGATCACATTTAGTAGTACAATGTTTTGTAAGTGTGTATTAATGTAGTTCTTACATAAGTAGTAAGTTTTAACTCTGTAGTAAGATGTAACGATGTGATCAACAATGAAAAAAGAGAGAAAGAGGGATAAGAACAGAACTTTAAAAAAACGAAAACAGAACCGGAAACCGAACAGTAAATATCCCGTAATACGTACTATGCCATTTGTAAAGTAGTAAGCTTTGTGCAACAACAAGTTGCAAACAAAAACGTGTATCTAAACACATGTCAGTGAGTAAAGAACGTGCCAAGAGCAAGAAAACCCGCAACCCGAAAAGTCGGGCAATTAAACGCTTCTTTCTGAGAAGTGTATTTAATGCCGCAAACTCTACGCTGGAGAACTATTTGTGGTTGTGTACTGTGTGACAACAAAATAAAGAGAGTTTTATTTATGCATTATAGTTGTACACGCGTAAATTAAAAAAATAGAAAAGCTCTATTATCCGAAAAACAAAATAATTAATTAATACCCATATGTTGTAGATTGATCATACAGCCACAGCTGAAATCATGTAACACTGTAGTATGATATCAGAAAAAAAATTTTTTTTTTGTTTTTTTGTTTTTAAGTTTAAAAACAAGTTGAAAAATGAAGTTTTATGCACTTTACGATAGGTAATTCAAATTCTCGAAAGATAAGTATCTATTATTATGCAATTTAACTAATTCCCTGGTCATTACACGCAAACTAAAAAACTTCTGCCTGTTTTTTCAATAAATACAATCAAAACTTTAAAATATACGCTACTTCCATGCGCGCCGCATGATGGCATCAAGTTTGGTTTGCGTTACACAGTTCTTTTTCCTCTAAGGCACCCATTTTTTATTGTAAATAAAAATTGTTGTGTAGACTGTTTTGAAACTACTGAAACTGCCTGATTCAAAGTTTGGCAACTCGTTTATTAAAAATTAACATTTCGTAGTTTTTTTTTAATAAAATTTATTATTTTATGTTTTGATGTTTTACAAAATTAGCCCAAATACCCAGAAAATTGAAATCAAGTTTTACCAGAGGCAAAAAGTAGTGCTTTGGAGGAAAAAATGATGCACACTTGTCCAAAGTTGATGCTTTCGATACAACAATGTATCCACGCTTTTTTTTTAAATTGGTCCTTTCGAGGCAAAAATGGTCGCCAACGGCTGTAAGGCGTCGGATACAAAATTTGGCTCAATTTATACTAAATAAAAAAGGTGACTAAATAAAAATGTAAACGAATACATCCATTTTGGTTTTGTATAATATTTATATTTTGTCTCGCTTTCAATAATATTGTAATTATTATTATGTTTTCCTCCAAATAAGATGTCTTACGTGTTAAATTGGGTTTCATTTCTGTTGTTTTATTTTGTATTTTTTCTCATGCGGCCATTTGAGCACGCATCGTATTACCACTACTACTACACTACACCCTCCCTTATTTTGCTAGACACACCCTATAGCCGCTACTATCTCTTTCGTGCTGTACGCTCAATTACCTTTACACCTTTGCTTTAGCTCGCTTCTCCCGCCTTCTTATTCTTCCGTGTAGCCCATATTAAGCGAAGTTGATTTTGGATGCTTTTGCCATTCTAAACACTATGCGCTTCGTGTATTGTGCTTACCCTTCAATAAACATTCATAACCAAAAAAAAAAGAGTGCCTTTTTGTTGAACGAAGAACACAGGCAGTAGTAGTGTTTGGTTAGAAACAATACGTGTAATATAGCGCGCGTAAAAGAGATCATCATTGATGATGGGTCAATGGGGACACAAAAATAAGTTAAAATCTATAAACTTTTGTACACCGACGAGAGGCCCTTGCCGTTCACGTTGATTGCTTTTCGAAGCATTCTAAATTAAATGTACAGTTTGCATTTCTCTACATTAAATATATCGACCTAATTCTAAATAGCGTACTAGAGCATTGGCGAACCGTAACACGGATCGTGAATTATCGTACTATATAATTTAGTTTACATAAACGCATCTTTTCACGCATAAAAAAGGCGAAATTAAAAAAAACTTTATTCTATTATTTAAAACCAAAAATTAAAACACCGTTCAGAATTAACGCAGTACGCAATACGCGCCGAAAAAATTAAATAATTCGAATAATTATACAAACGCGATATGCGGGGACTGGCAATATATCAATAAACTTTCATTGTTTTCCTATGACAAAATGGGACACAGGGTAACATAGTCACACTTTCATATAATTGAGGAAAAAAACCCGAAACGTAAGAAACGGGGCACAACATACACCATTATCCATCATTTCTTAAACTTGACTAAACATTATCCTCCAGCTACACATTCTACTTCCTTCATTCTATCTCGTTTTTTTTTAACAGTGTGTGCAAACTGTGTGAGGCTTTTTGAATGTTTCACTTTTGCCTTTGTCTTTCTTGTTAGTTTGTATGCGTTTTTTTTCTTTCTCTGTTCTTTTTCTCCCATACACATTATGCAGAACTTTTGGTCGAAAACAAACAACTATTGTTTGCTGCTGCCTTTGCTTTTTTTTCCTTTGTCCTGAGATGTTTTGTTTGTGTGTTTGCTTACGTCCTTTACCTTCCCTGCTCTAGGCTATTTTGTTGTTTTGTGTTTTATACGTGTGTGTGTGTGTGTTTTGCCTTTACTACATGCTACTTTTGTTTGCGTATTGATATTACCTGTAATTTGTTGTTTATTTGTGTTTATTCAATTTATGTTTTAATAATTTGTATGACATTTGTGACCATGTTTTTTTTAAAAAGCTTTCTTTGGGAAAGCTAGAAAGATTCTGGTTTCTTGCTTCTTTGTTGCATATGTATATATATTTTTCCAATTTTGTTCAGATTATTATAGAATAATTTTGGCATTATTTTTTCCACCGATGCTTAACTGATTTGTTTTTCTCTTTTGTTTAGAGCTTTTCCTATTCCTCCGCTTTTCCCGTGTAGGTAGTAGAAAGTAAGCCTTGAATTAATTTCCAATGCTGTCTTTTTTATAATTTTAGAACCGATATTAAATTTAAACTTGTGTGCAATTCCCTCTTCTTTATCCCTCATTGTTGTTGTGCCTTTTGTATATACTCATTACTTATACTTTTACGGTCATTACTATTTTCTTTCGACATTAAAGCCTGCCACACAAGCTCACTTACGCCTTTCTTCCGTTCATCAATTACAACATAAGAAAATATTTAATACGTGTACAAGAAAAAAAAGACGATGAACTAAACGTAAAAAAACCCTATGATTTGCACTTAACAACAAAACGTACATATAATTGGCTACTTATGCACTAAACTGCTAAAACTACTGTTACTGCATCGTAACATTTCTCTCCCACCGCTTCTAGGGTTGTTTTGTGCAAGAGTTAACAAAAAGGGACAGAAAACACGATATAAACAAGAAAACAAAAGGTTAAGAACACCAATTTAACGGAAAACATGTAAAGGTGATAATGAATGGGATAAACATCTGAAAAGATAATAATAATGACGAGCCCTATGCTTAACGAGGGGTTGTAACAAATAAATATAATTTTGTTTTAACTTAAGTAAAGTTTAAAAAAAATTACTATTTCATATTGGTGTTCTTTGAGGCAATGTTGGAGGGTGCCTATCTTCAGCAACACACACGTACCATTCAGTTAATATCCGTTCAACTGTGTTACATTCAGTTCTTGTTTTCTCTGCACATTTGTCGTTTCCATCGGTGTAGCGTGTTTCATATGCTCAGTAATATAAATATATAACTTCTTCATCTGTTTTTCTTTTTTCAGAGTATAGTTACCTATAAACACGCATCATTGTCAATAATTTGACATTTTATTCCGTATTCCCACGCCATTTTTCATCATTTCTTCGTTCGGGAATTCTTCTCTGCGTTTTATGTACACACTCCAACTAATAAACCAAGTTTAATTAAATCTACCACTCAGCGTCTGATATCTACGGCTAGTTTCGCTGTCTCATCCTTCTAAAAAACACATATGAGGTTTTACTTTTGCTTCTCGTTTTCTTGTTTGCTTGCATTGGTGGAAGGTTTGATGTTTGAATGTATTAATGTATTTTCATTCCGATGTTCCAGAGCATGGTAATAAGCAGCCTTTTCACAAAGGAAAACTCTATGGTATAATAAATTGCTTGCTGAAAAAATGCATCGAAAAGTGTGTCAATTTTTCGATTGATTTATTATTTAGTCGTTAGGTTTTAGATTTGGCGCGTACGTCGACACAATAGTAAGGTGGCGAAAGTTGAAATCGTATATTAAATTAGAAACAACAAAACCACAGCCATACCAGCGTAATAATGAGGAGAAAAAAATCTTATGATCGAAAGTTCGAACACCACAATCATCGTACGGGCTCGCTAAATCTAAACGATAATTAATAATAGGTAGGTAGGCAGTTGAAGGGTGAAAAAGATTCAGTCTTTGTCTTCGCAACAGACGACAACACTCATACACATACGTTGCTGTCTTATGACATGTGCTTTTGCTTGTTTCGAACGAAATTATTCATTTCAAACTGAATGTTGCGCCAACCTTTACTTTGCTCTTTCTAAACAAGACTCGTGTTTACCGCCGCGCTTACCAAAATCAGCTAAATTCGTTCTATAAAAAATCAACAACCGGCTACGCCAGATTGTTAAGTGAACACGCGAACACCGAAAATAATCACTAACAAAAAAGGCAGTTACATAAAAGCACTGTTACACGAAGCCGTTACGTGATGAGGTTGGTATTACGGTGCAACAATCGCAATTGCTTGTCATAACTCTGAATGGAGATTCCATTATCGTTCACGACGGAACTAATTTAACTACGACGCGAAATATTTTACGTTAAAATTGTTGCTGGACGAAAGGGCAAATTAATTTAGCTATGCCTTTAAAAAAAGAGCATATCCCACTCAAAGCGTACGCCCATCGAAAATAGGAAAAGTTACTCGAACGTTTTGTGTTACTAGGAACTAATTTTTGAACTAAATCGATCGACTAAACGAAAAAAAAACAGTAAAAGTTGTCTACAATAATCAGTTACCTTTCTTCCTTGCGCTAGTGCGATGCTCGAATTCTTATTATTAAGCGAAGTAACTTGATTATGTGCAAAAAATCGGCAGCATCATAACGAAAAAAAAGCTACTGGTGCACTGTTGTGTAGTTGTTACAGCTCTAATAAAGCCTAATATACGTACGCACTTATGCAGTTAAGCACTGTGAACGCGATCCTACGAGATGGTTGATGTGGTTGTTAATGCTTAAACGAATGATTTACATGCTCGCCAATCCCTACAACCCCATCGTCGCCCTTACGCGAAGCGTTGCCAATTTTCTAGCACAATAAATCAGGTTGCGGCAGTATTGCCTCCTGATCGACCGGCCCCACGTGTCGATGTCGCCGAACTGGAAGACGCATTGGAGTGTTCATCGTCCCAGTTCCAGTCTTTGCCCTTTGGCCGAAATTTGGCCGATTTATGTTTGTGGTGATGTTGCTGCTGTTGCTGTTGCTGTTGCTGTTGCTGTTGTTGCTGTTGCTGCTGCTGCTGTTGCTGCTGCTGGGCTTGCTGATGCTGCTGGTGATGATGCTGAACTGCTGAATCATTACCGTTGCCCCCGTGCAATGCGATAGCCTCCACGGACATGTTCGTGGATTGAGAAGGAGTAGATGAGTTTCCACTGTCCATGCTGTTGGGTATATTGAGAGAAGTACCGGCCACAGCTTGATGATAATCCTGCTGGTCCATCGGACCATCGCCACTGCCGCTTATCGCACTGTTACGCCCTCCACTGAGACTCTCTTCGTACTCCTCCCAGTTGCGTTCACGGAACTTTTTCTTGTAGTGCTTTTCGGAGGACGACGAGGACGACTTTGACTGCCGCTGGTACTTGAGTGGAATGCCCAAGCTACTGCTGCTAGTGTTGGAATTGTTAGCTGACGCTGTACTTCCCCCGACAGTTGCGGCCGGCGCCACACCCGTGTTACCACCACCGGTAACTACCGGTCCGGGTCCACTGACCAATAGCGAGGGTTGCATAACTGCAGACGTTGCCGTCGACGAGTTTGCACTTCCTGCGATCGTACTACACGCGGTTGGATGCCCAAACAGAAGTGGTGGACTCGACGTAGGGCTTGGTGTACGGGGTAGTCCAACGTCCGACAGCGGCGGACTGTCTACTGGCTCGGCAGGTGACGACTTAATGATCGGTACCATGTGCTTCATCATCAACCCACCGGGAACGCCAGCATGGCCGCCAACTCCGTGCGGTCCGCTACTACCTCCAACGTGAACACCAACACCATGGCCGGTTATGCTACCAATGCTACTTGTGCTACTGTTGCTGCTGCTGCTGCTACTGATACTGCTGCTGCTGCTGCTACCAACGCTGGCACTGCTCGGCGGCACGTCCAGCTGTGATGACGACGAGGATGATGACAGGAATGTGCGGCTGTGATCGCTCTGATTGATGCCACTGTCCGGTGAGGTGGTACAACTGGCGGACGATGGTGGTGCGTCCTCGTTCGAGCGTCGCGTTTTGTCCAGCTCGGTTGACGCGAACGCCACCAAGCGATCGAACCCGGAGCTAACGCGATCATGCCAGCTTGATTCATCGTCACCGACCACATCATCTGAGGGAAAGAAATTGGACGCATTAATAGAAGCAGATGACGATGGCGGGAAGAAACGCCTTTCATCACATTATCCACGCGAGCAAAATAAATACAACGTAAGAAACGTAGGCAAGTCTTTTCCTCATTATTTATTACTTTAATTGACATTATGAAACCAAAATAATCATCATTATACATTTTAGCATACAAAAGGATGTATAATATAAAATGGCAAAATAAAACTGTAGTCAAATAAATGTTGGCCATTTATTTGAAATTTTAAAAAAGACAAAGCAGATAAGGACTTTACTTCATTCTTTCACCTGCATTTTCATATACTGGAAAACTGAACCACGCATAAATAAATATCAGAATGAAATGAAATTAACAACTAAATGAGACAACATAAAACACAACAATCATCAACAAACACAACTACCACCACCAAAACACAAAGAGACGGAAGATTGTTCCTAGGGAACCACACAAACAAATGATAATTATTTCGTTTGCTAGTAGTGTTGTAAAAAAAATGCTACATTTGTTACTAACTAAACTAACAAAGTACACTCAACGCAATAAAACCGCAACCATTTAAGAACATTTTAAGGTATTACATTACTACTACTGCAAAAGGTATATAAATATAAGACATATACATATCGTGATATACGTGATACAAAACAAAAAGGGAGCATTAACTAGTTGTGCGGTATGTGTAAGGTGTGTGCTTCTTTGGGTTGCTGGTGCTAGAGAGCTGGTGTGCTTGGAGCGAAAATCTGGCAATACTAAACCGTGTCTATCTATCTTCGTAATGCAAACAATCGGTAAATCTATCGGATACTAAAAACAAATGATAAAATAAATAAAATAACGAGTAACACACACTAAGATAAGATGTACATAAAACGAAATTTAAACGGAAAACCGAAAAACACACTTTGATCAGAACATGCAAAGGAATGTATGAACTTCTTCTCTCCAGCCCGCACACATGTATGCTGTATCTTTACAACGGTAATTTATATATTTATCAGCCATTTCACACTATCAATTGGTCCGTACATCGTTCACAAAATACTATTATAGCACAGCCGTACTTGATGCATCGCGTATTAACCCTCCGCCCACTTTCATCGCACTCGCGCACCATCCTTTTGAATTCATTCACGATCTTGCTTTTTCGTTTTCTTTGTTTCGTACTGTGAGTATAGTGTTTTAAGTCCTTGTCTGTTAGTATCATTTGTATCTCGGGGTGTGTTTTTTTCTTCTCTACATTTACACTCAGTGAGATACTTTATATACAATTTATCTGTTTTTATTCATACCTTTGTCCATTATGTTATATGTTAGAAGATGAACTTAGAAAATGATGTTGTTGTTGGTTATATTAGAGAGACTTTGGCCTTTCGGCTGCATTTGGCTCTATGAACTTTTGAAAACAAACTAGTAATAAAAAAGTAGGAAAAATGGTGTTGTAAATGCTATAAAACTAAACGCCAGAGAAATTGAAACTCTTTAAAATCATTAAGACAGAAGAGCATAGCCATCTCACTTCAATATTGTTGGGTAAGCTAATTCAGTTTAGTTCTTTTTTTTTTGTTTCCTTATCGTTTTACTATTTTTACATTATTGTTGTACATTTATATACACTACGGTTATGTTTTCTTTTCTCTCCCTTTTTCTCCATCACACTATTGCTCTATATGCAATTGTTGTGTTTCTGTTGTAATGAATGATGAGTCTCTACAAGCATCGGTGATACGAAAAGTTGATCAAAATTCGTTTGCAGTAAGGACAAAAGGTGGCCTTTCTTTTATTTTTCATCTTCTGCTAATGTTTTTTTTTTTCAATTTTCGATTACTTTCACCACATGAAACATGAAGCAAATATGAACCAGATGAAAAAGTGATCGCACACAGGTGATAAAACAGTTAAAAGATATAAGAATATGTTGTTATTTTTCCTCCGTAATGCTTTATTATCCCACAAGTGTATTTTTGTGCATTTTTTCTCTCATTTTTTGCGTGTTTGCTATTCGCATTCTGTTATCAATTTCCTATCCCACTTTTGAATAACCAACCTTGTAAAAATGGTTTTCTATTACGCGCCATTTTGAGTTAGAACTGATGAGTTGTAAATGGTTGCGCGTGTGTGTGTGTGTATAGCTTTGAAAAATCTAATGGTTTGTCCACGAATGAATTAGTCTTATTCTGTATGTCCCGTGTCTTTTTAAACAAGTCGAACGTAGCCTACGGAACTTACCTTATGGGATATAGTTTTGTGGATGTCTTTTAAAGGGATGTATGTTGCGTCACCCTTCCTTATCATGCCGTTATATTGGCCGGAAGCAGATTGCTACAGACGGATGTAGTAAGATGGATGGTGAAAAGCGTGCCCGTGTTCAACAAAACAAAAACCTTCTTTCGTCCACACGTTGCAAACGTTCCGTAACGGCATCAAGTACACCACCATGTCACAGCGTGGTTGGCTCACTGCTAGAAGCGCCGCTAACCGATGCGATTCTGTCGCCGTTCGTTAGGATGGGCTGAGGGAAGGAAGCGGGCGTTGGATGCAGTGGCGGCGTACGCAAATATTGCTCCCGCTCTGGCAGTTGCCGGTGACTCTGGTACTGTTGCTGTTCAGTTGTGTTGGCAATGTGTTTGTAACTTGAGCAAACGCTCACCGTTGTTACGCCACTCTTCGTCATCTGGCTGCCCGACATAAGTACGTCCCGATACTGGCCACCCGGTACGGTAATAATCTTAACCGCAGTATTGTGGCATACCGGCGACGTCACCGCTTCCGGCGAATTACCATCATTATTGTTAGCAGCAGCAACAGTACCAGAATCGGAACGAAGGACACCCATCTTCGAAGAAGGAGAAACACGACGACCAACTACGGCACCCAAGTTACTACGGGAAAGCGTTACACTAGTGTTACTTCTCCGTTCACCACCGTCACCACTATCCACGCGTCTTCCATTAATAGCATTGGCCAGACACGATGGTGCTAGCACAATCATTTCCCGTTCACCAGCAGCACATCCAACCGAACTACTACTACTACTACTACTACATTCAGCATTCGGAAGATCAGCGTTGCTGCCGCTGGTATCGGAACCAGTAGCACCGCGACCAGATGACTTTGTACTGCCGGTGGACGGTGGCAATGGATTGGATTTCATTGCATTGAGGATTTGGTAGACAACCGGCTCCACCGTAGTTCGCCCAGCATCAGAGCCTGCTGGTTTGGTCTGCCCGTCCAAAGGTAAATCGTTGGTGCTTATCGTTACCGTGTCGGACGAGCTTCCACCCTCTCTGCCCGTGGTACACTCGATCGTACCCGTTACGCTGTTGATAATGATTGTGGTAGTAACGTTAGTTGCGTTATTAACCTTGCCAGCGGTAAGCGTCGGCCGCGAGGAAGCAGCGCCAACGCTTGGTGCAGCAGCAGTACTCGTTGGCTTCTTAGAAGAGAGGGAACAGAAGGAGGAAGAAGCTTCCACCATTGCCATCGTCAAGCCGGAAGGAATCACTAGCGGTTTGTTAGGAGGGCACTTCATCGCATCGATTATTGTAGCCACCGCTGGACCCGCTCCGACTGCTGGCCTAGCACCAGAGGAGTGGTGGTTGGTTGGTGTGGTGATGATACGGTTAGCTGTCCACTCACTGCTGCTACTAGTAGCGTAAGAAGCACTGTCACCGACTGTTATAGTTGAAGTAGGAGTTGAAGTAGTAGTTTTGGTAGTAGAAGAAGTAGTAGAAGTAGCAGTGGCAGATGTAGTAGTTTTGGTAGTGGCGGTTGAGTTCAGTCCGTGGCCTAAGACCAATACATATTTATATATATTTACACACACATACAAAGTGTTTATACAATGTTTACGGCTCAGTAATGGTTTATGATAAGGTGTATGCTCAAAATGGCGATCGTGCTCAAAGCTACGCTCTTTTCCGCTCTCGCCTTCCCTCATTATCCCACCCATTCTGAAGTACGCATTAAGGTACGTTAAGCATTCACTCGTTGTACGCGCTACATACACAACACGCACGAGCGAGGATTATTGAAAGCTGCTTACGCATGGTACATTCCCTGTTCCTGCACTTGTTTAGCGCGGTATGAAGCATAGACAGATTGTTAATTGCTAGCGATCGGAGGGACAACATACGAAACGGTGTGGATAAAACACGGGAACGTTTGACCGGTTAAAATATGAATGGAAATGTAACGATGGTTTTGAAACTTGCTCATGGGCACGTGGATTTTTTATTGTTTTTTTTAAATTTTTTTTTTAACATATAAACAACAAAAAACTTTAAAAATTTAAACAGCTTTGTTTACAGATTGCTAACAAGCATAAATGTATGTAAAGAAATAACAAATCTAAAAAAATAGTAACACACTCTAACTATTTTCGAAAACTTTCTAGGCTAAGAACGAGTGAAAACGTCTAGCAATTGAAAAACAGTTACATTGAAAAAGTAGAAATTACCCAAGGCGAACTTAAATAGAACAGTCACAATAACATAAGACCAAAAAAGGGAAAAATAAAACAAATTTAACAGAAAACCCGTTTCCACCAACCACAGTGATGATGATTTATTGAACTTAGATGTTCGAAAGAAAGTGAAACAGAGAGATGATCCAGATGGTACGAAGGAGGTGCGCGCTGCTACTAGTTTCGTTTTAATATTTTCATAATCGAAATTAAGTGCTTTGTGCGTGCATGGTCCAATGATTGTTCTGTATGCTCGGAGCATAAAAATGCGCCACCAGAGTGCAACGAAATAATTTGAGAATTAATAAGCAACAAGTGAGGATTGCTGAGATGATAATACATTAGTTTAACATATTTAGAAAAGCGATAATTATAACTCGCTCCATTGTATAGAAAAATGTTGGTTAAGCAAATTTAAAAATGACGAGTTAAAAAATCATTCCAAACCAAAAGGTGCGCTAGCAGTGAACGTCCACTGTGTGTTTTATGTGTTAGCACACGAAAGAAAACCAATTACTAAAAACACAGCTTAACACATCCGCCTTAAAAAGTATCAAATAGGTTGTGATTAATGAAAAACAAAACGTGCCAAAAAGTTGTTGCACATTGCACATTGTTGCACATGTAAAAAACAAAACGATACAAAACAAAAGAAAAAAACGGAAAACACACTCCGATGGAAAACTGTAAAAACGTAAAATCACAACAGTACTTGTACCTACTTCGGAGGGAACAGACGAAGGAAGGACGGGAGTCGATATCTAATCGCTCGCAAATCGTGCACTATCGACAGAAGAGGAGATTTCACTAATGGTAGTAGGTAGCAGTAGTTCCTTCTGGAACGTAATGAAATAAATCAAAAGTAAAACTATTAACAAACATACTGAGAGTTTACACAACGACAACCGTACGATGTATGGGTGAAAGTAGCATGCACCTGCCCACCGCGTTGTAATGTGTGTAGTAAGTGCAAAAGAAAAACATAGCGTGCAAACTTTCCATTGCAGAACTGCTATACGAACGCACCAATTCCTTCGGGACACAGCTCTGAACTTTTCTCTCTCCCACTCTATCGAACGAATTGACAAACAAAAATGACAAAAAGCGGTAAAAGTAAATTTAAAGATAAAGGATGAAAATAATAACATATGTGCCCTTCATCAATTAAAATCTAAAAACAGTAGTTGCAAGTGATCATTTGTCACACGTTATTAATACAATATTTAGCTGTTTATTAAAATTCATTGGTTACGATGAAAGGCATATTGCTTAATTTAATGAATAGCCACGCTTAAAAAATAAATAACGACAAATAATTGAACATCATAATCGTACAACAAGCATTGTTTAGAGTAAAACAAGATTTTGAAATGAGGTGTCTCAACAAAACACCAATAATTGATTAAATCGATTAACTCACTTTGCTTTAGTCACTGTTATGAAGATTCGTAATAGAGTTTATGTCATGCAATGTGGATATGAAATGTTTTAACTTATTTGAGACATTTAGGACGAATGGTTCCAATGAATATATAGCAAAATAATAAATAAAAACACAACAGATATGGAAGTTCAACAATAAATCATCTCACAAGAAACGTTGAATGTTAGCAATGGGTGGCTACTAAAAAACTAGTCAAGACGAAACAGCGTAATCACATCACCAATCAATCAATCCTCTACTTTAGGCAAGATGCATTAACAAGCATTAAATAATATGAAAGCTAAACGAAATACTCAAATATTAAAATTCACGTCAATGTGTGTGTGTACATCATCATCATCCAATCACATGCTTACCGTCTACGTCGTTGCGCGAATGGTGATTGTGCCGTACGTGCAGCTGATGATGATGCCGTCCATCATCGACCACCGATGACAAGGAGTTTATTTCCGGACTCATTACCAGTGGCGGTGCAACGAGCAATCCACCACGGACACCGGTGTGACCGACTACGCTGTTAGGTACAACACCGCGCGGTACGTGCAGCATGTCTGGATCCGGTCCGCAATCGAGTCCACCCGCCGAGGTGGACGTCGTATAGAGCATCTTTGGTGGCCTTGTACCAGGCGGATGTTCTACGATCGGTGAGGTACGTTTCAGTGCATGATGGTGATGGGATGATGCAGAGGACGATGATGATGTAGAAGATGAAGATGAAGATGAGGTGTATTCTAAAAGAGAGTATCGTAGTATAATCGTTAGAGAGGGAATCACAATATGTACACTGGACCATTTTTGAACACTTACTTTCAGACTTAATGTGTGCAGTTTGTACTATCTGAAGGCTTCCACCGTGGATATTGCTATTGGTATTGTTAATGCTGTTACTGCTACTGTTTATCGCTCCGGAAGTACTATGATGGATGTTCAGATCGCGCCTGTGACGTTCTTCGTCCTCTTCCTTAATCTTTAATGTTGCGATTACGCGTGCTTGCAAGGATGCCGCAAGACCTGTAAAACAAAACACGAAATCAACGTTAGAATACTACTGATGGCTGGTTCAAATAAAACTAATAATATGCCATCTAGAGTGTCTACCGTTAAACTTCCTTACCTTCCAAAGGTGGTCCACCGTTTAAACGATCCATTCTATTATCATCCATTGGGATCATCTCGCCGCGAGAGCGTGGCAGCAATCCAGTTTCATTCATTACCACCGAACTGCGGTGGAGATCCACCGGATGGCTTCCACGATGCAGCGCTAGCGGTGCATGGTGCTGTATTTGCTGCTGCTGATGTTGATGATGTTGAAGTCCCGACATTGCTGATGGTGAGGGTGATTGAACTGGATGTGACAGATGTTGTTGCTGCTGCTGTTGATGAAGCTGTTGCTGGCGCTTGTTATGCTCGTCGGTGAAATAGGATTCGAGGTATGGTTTCATATCCGCTCGTGGCAACGCCATATAAGGCAATGGTTCGCCCGAATGGTGTCGTTCATTCCCACGGGACGTGGACTGCTGATAAACAGCAGTGGGGCCACCTGCGGGTCCGCCACCCGGTGCTGGTGAATACTGCCGCTGCTGCTGCTGCTGCTGCGGCTGCTGAAGCAGATGCTGATGCTGATGCTGCTGATTCTGCTGCTGCTGTTGCTGCTGTTGCTGCTGTTGCTGCTGTTGCTGCTGCTGCTGCTGGTGATGCTGTTGATGATGCTGCTGTTGCTGCTGTTGCTGCTGCTGTTGCTGCTGCTGTTGCTGCTGCTGTTGCTGCTGCTG
>KB697182.1:15387-32058 GCA_000349165.1 Anopheles christyi
TGCTGCTGCTGCTGCTGCTGCTGCTGCTGCTGCTGCTGCTGCTGCTGCTGTTGCTGTTGCTGCTGTTGCTGTTGCTGCTGTTGCTGCTGCTGATGATGCTGCGGCTGATGATGCTGCTGCTGATGCTGCGGCTGCGGCTGCTGTTGCGAAGAACCACGCGGCGATATGATTGAACTCGGCAAAGTCCCTGTGCCGACACCAGCTGCTTTATGATTCTGCGTTTTAGAAATATATGCAGATACCTGCACCAACGAAGCCAGATTGCTGTGGCCGTGAAGGTGATTTACAGGTGACTTGCTACCAGTATCTCCCACGCTTCCGGGTCTTGAAATGGGACTGTAGGTTCTACCACTGCTTCCCGTTGTCGGAGGAACACTCGCTGCTATGTGTCCTCCCTCTTCCAACAGCCGAATGCTTACACGCTCGGGGCGCTGCACGTGTGTGTTGATTACCGTATTATTGCCAGATGCAGGAGGTACCGAAGCATTCCCGGGCGTTACTGACGATTGTTGCTGCTGATGGGAGGACATATTGATCGCAGCATTAATGATTGACTGATTGGATATCTCAAGCGTGCGTTCGATTTCCCCATTCACTAGATCGCCAATTGTTTTGACTGTGCCCAAACCACCACCACCAACACCACCGCTTGTTCCACTCACTGGACCACCAGTCGGTCCTCCAGCCGATGGATGCGTTAGCTTCTCCTGGGACAAGTGTCTACGAAGTGCCATTTTTGCTGGTGAGACTTGTGTGTAATCAGGTTGGGAGGATGTGGAACCGGGACGCGAATTGTTTCCACCTTGCTGCTGACCAGAACCTTGCGAACCAACGCCTGGCGAATGGGTCACTAATGGGATTGGTTGCTGTTGTCCACCGTATCGTACACCACTGCCAACTGCAGAAGCTACAGAGGACGCCGGACCATAGTCGGCCGCTGGGATGCTATCGAGCGAGTTGGTTGACGAACTGCGCGAATGACTCTGTAAAGAGACTGCCGATGTTTCAAGCATCGGTGGTCCATTGCCCGAGGCCCCACTGTTACTGCTAACACGCGGATCGTAACGGAAATTTTCCGGAGCTTTAAACTCGAGCATTTTTCCTTCGACTATGGATGCCGGCAAGCCACGATGATGATGTTGATGCAAGGGATGATGTGGATGATCGATCGGCAAACCACCGCCATGGGTAGCGGCAGCGTAAATCATCGCACGTTCACGCTCCTGCTGTTGGATGATCTGCTGGTGTGTACTCATTGCTGTAGAACCGGGCGAGTGATGACTCATCCCAGCCACGGACGTGCCTTTCGCATAAGGATACTTCGCACTTGGTGCAATCTTTGTTGATACGTTGCCGGCGATACTACTCGCGGGTGGCCCGGTGGGATGCATTTTGTACGGTGACGTTGGCACAGGTGAGGTCGAAATCGAGGTACTGGCGTTCAGATGATGTGCAGAACTGGTGATTACGTTCAACATTCCCTGATGTTGCTGATGTTGATGTTGCTGTTGCTGCTGCTGCTGTTGCTGCTGCTGCATCTGGAATTGCTGGTGCTGCTGCTGATGATGAAGAGATTGTTGCGCATGAGGATGGTGAGGATGATGAAGCAGTTGCTGCTGCTGCTGCTGCTGTTGGTACTGTGGTTGACTGACCTGATGGGAATGTATCTGCTGCTGATGCGGCGGATTATGGGCCGAGGGACTGGATCCTCTTCCACCCGATGACGAGCGGGCGGACATATCATGGGCGACCACCATCTGATGTGAATGATGCGATGCTGCACCGGGTGCAGATTGCAGATAGACTGTTCCCTTTCCTTGACCGGCTGTTGATCCATAACCACCAACTGAAGATGGCGTTGCTTTCAATGGTGACCCTGAAGGATCCATCGTAAGAGACTGATGGCCGCTGCTGCCACTGCGATGATGAGGATCACGCTGACCACCTCCAGGCGATGGACCAGTTGGTGGAGGCCCACTTATCGCTAAAGAAACTGGCGCTTGTGATGAACTTGCTGAGTTTCCCGTTTTAGGAGATCCCTGCAGTACCGAGGTGATGATGCTCTTAAGGCGATCCTCAAAGTTGACCACTTTATGAGAATCGTGCAGCTTTCCACTGCCTCCACCACTACCACGTCCACTGCCACCAGCACCTTCCACGGCATTCCTCCCTCCCCCACTATGATGTTCGTTTGACGCAGCGCCAGGTACATAACACTTTGGAAGTGACCCACCGCCCGTAGGAATAGACGGCAAGGGAGCGGCTGGAAGTCCACTGGATCCACCACTATTGCTACGATGATGATGGTGAGCTTTGTTGATTGTAGAAGCCGGTGCAGGCATCAACGCAGTATCCGGATGGTTTAGATGAGGGTGAACAGGTTGCGGCAGCTGCGATGGCGGCTGCTGATGATGATGAGGGAAAGGCTGTGAAACTGGCACGCCCGTTGCAGGTGGCTGTGAAATGAGTTGTATCGATGGTGCGGCACTTCCAACAGATGCCTGAGACCCATGTCCGGAGGCGGTGGGCATGGTGGAGAGTTTACCCTCGTTACTGCGTTCCTTGGAAGAGTGTTTGCCGGCTGCTAGAAGCTTGCCTGCTTCGATCTGTCTACCCGTTTCAAGGATCTTCTGAGCGAGGATCTCTGGATTGTTTTCCTCAATCTTACCTATGTCTGGTATTTCGGGCCACTCCTGCGAGCGGGTTCGATTCTCACGAGACTTTCGCTGTGCAGACCGCGATGATCCACCGGACCCTTGCTTCGGCATGTGAGGTACCGTCAACGAAGCAGACCCAACTCCTGTCATAGATGGAGTATGTAAAGGACCAGAGCTTCCGACAACTCCTGCCGGCCCAACTCCTGCCGATATTGTGCGTTGCATTGGGTGCACAGAGTCAGGCGTTTGTTTGGTAGCGCCATCCGCATGGATGTGCTCTCGTTCTCGCCCGCTGCCGGTCGATGCCGGGTGCGACTGACCCGCATGCCCGTACTGCTCACGATCACGCACTTCCGTCGCTCGCGCTATAGAAATGATCGTCGACGTGGTGGCCGCTGCAGTTGGCGTAATGTTATTATTGTTTGTCGAAGATGATAAGCCTACTACCATCGATTTACGCTCTTCAGTAAGCTTTTCAATAAGATTTAGCTCCGTCTCCAGGTTCGAGACTTGTGCGTATAGCTTTTTGCGTTGAGATAGCGTGCTGGCAATTGCTTTCAGCACCAGCTCGTTCGAGCTGGACGACGTCAATTCAGCATCCTCAAGCTTAATGTAGGGCTGGTGCGGATGTAGGTGCTGATTCTGCTGCGGCTGCTGCTGCTGTTGCTGCTGCTGATCTGTCGTAAGCTTTGTAAGATGCTGCATCACCAATCGTTTCTGCTCCTGCTCGATCACATTCACTTGGTTCTGCAGTTTAGCTGCCATCACCTGAAGCTCCTTATGCCTTCCGACAATCTCCTTTGCCTTGCATAGCAAATCGTTTTGGCTGGTAGTGCTGATGCCCAGCTCGTTCATACGTGCCTTCAGCAATGCCACACTGTCATCGATTAGGACTTTAATCTGCTTCTCGAGTTGACCCGCTCTATTCATCAGCCACTGGTTGCGCTCCTTCTCCCGGTCAAACTGCTGCTGCACGTTGTCTTTGTACGATGGTTTGCGCATCGCTTCGATCGTCTTCATAAACTGAGCCCTATAAAGACAAAAGAAAGATATATTCGTTTAGTTAATTCGGATGGTTCAATTCCAACAATATCCCTTTTCCAAATCGAAGCACTTACTTGTACAAATCTAGCAGTATTTGTAGCGCGTACGGTGTTTCCGATGGTGCCTCCGGAATATCTAATTCGTTGTGCTGCATATCACCAGCAAGCGAGGTAAGCTGCTGATCTACGCATCCAGGTGCCGGTGGTAATCTTTTGCCGATCACCTGCTCCGACGTGCTTAACAGCGTCTCGTTGTGCAGCAAATCCAGTCCGGCAATATTGAGCGGACGTCGCTGGCGTCCCTTACCCTTAACGCGGCCCCGCTTCTTGCCGCCTGCTATCGCTGCTGCAGCCGCAGCCGCAGCTGCAGAAGCTGCCGATGTGCCAACAGCCATGTCCCGGTTGGCCGCCGCACTTGTGGTCGCCAGTTCCGACTTCTTGCCCGCCGCCTTGGTACGTGTAATCTTTCGCCGCTTTTTGGTGGCCACCGGTATACGACCGTTTCGCAGTACTGGTGAATTGTTGTTCTCCTCCTCGGACGGACTTGTCTTACCCTCTTTCCCGCTATTCCAGTCCGACCACGTTTTACGCGTCGTCGGTCCCACCACATCCGTATCACTTTCCGATGTACTGTCGTCGTTCGTGATAATCTTCGGATGGTGATGATTGCTGTTGTCCTTCCGCGACCGGGACGATCGTGTCGAATGTGATCCACTACCACCACCACTCGTACCATCGGTATGATGATTTTCCGTACCTTTCGTTTTCAACCGCTGAAAGTATCGCTCCAGCTTCGTCCTGTCGATGATGTGCAGATAGTACGATACCGGTTTACCCGTCCACGAGACCGATCCTCTCAGCGGGCTCATTTCACTCACATGCATGATCGTACCGATGTCACTCAGATTGCGATCGGTGATGCGAAAGTTTAGCGGACAGAAGCTTTTCGACGAAACGATTCGGGCACCATCGCGCAGGTCAGCGAACCGCTCTTTCAGCTGATGGTCTACGTTCGGACCGAACGCAAAGTTGTTCACAAACACGATCGTTGCTGCCGTTATCTTCTCCCGGTATTCGTCCGCAAGGAAGTCGCCTTTGATCAGCTCATAATCGCCGTACTTCTTGCCGAACCAACGCATCCACAGTTTGAACGTTGTGTTCATGCCCTCGGCATACTTGGACGGCACGTCCGCTTTCTCTATCCCAAAGCACACCTTCACCGGTGTCGAGGCGGCCATCTGCAGCACTACTTGACCGACGCCAGATCCTAGATCGACGAACACATCGTCGGCGGTGATCTTAACCTGATCGATCATCTGACAAATCAGATCGAACGACGTTTCGCCGTACACTTCCGGCGAGAAGGGTTCGTACTGGTTTAGCTTCTCCGGTTCCACCACGGCCTGATTATACACCTGCTGCAGGATGTGCTTCAACAGTCCGCGCGATGGGTAGGTAAACCGTTGATTCGACAATGACGTTCCCTTTTCCTGCAAGGAGAAATAATAAATGAGTTCGTCATCAATGAGCGATGATTAGTTGTCTTACCAATGCTGCCACACTGTCGATCGCTCGGTTGAACCGATCGCACAGGTTTTTCATCGCATCGTAATTGTTCGTATCTAGGTTGTTTAGATCGATCTCCTCGATTGCCGATTTGATCTCCGGCATGTCCTCGCACACCCATCGCACATTCTCAATCAGCTCGGCGCCCGAATCGTGTCCCGTACCCATTACAGTCGAGAATGGAAAATTGTACAGGAACGGTTCTGCACCCGCTGGAGATTGCAGCTTTAACTCCTTGTAGTTAGGAGTGGCCATAGTTGCTGCCGTTACTGCTCTCTAGCCGCCGTCCCTAATTTGTTTAAGTACTCCCAAACGGAGCAACGACCCTTCTAAGCAACCACCCCGGCGATGGGGGTTCTCCTGCAACACCAACGATTCCACCACCACCGTTGGTTTCTGGATCCACCTTCCACGCCAACGTTTCGTCGGTGCTGGAGGCAATACACAGACAATTGACGTAAATTTTGCCACTCCTTGACGCAGTGCCAGAGGTAGAGGGTCACGTTACGCACGTTGTACGTAACCTATGGTGCTTTAACTTTATAACGTTCGACGAGATATGGCGTTACAATACGTCACCCGCTAAGAAATTTTATTTTGTTGGGCCCGGATTGCTATCTTACACACTTTTTGTATTTATCAATTGCTACTATACTAAGCATACACACGCTAAACGCTACTTTAATTTTACACTTTTACACCGATGAGTGGTTATGAGGACCGCAAAGATATCTTCGTTTGGTGGCACGTTCTATTGTAACTGTTCGCTCAATCACACATTTAATCCGTTGTTCAGCCGCAATAACACTGTTTAATGGCTTGCAATATTCACTTCACCAATGTTCCAGCACTATATATTACGACTGTTCTATGCAAATACACCTTCCTCCGACACCTTGCACATTCAACGGTGGTCAGCCTGGGCTTTGAGGCGTTCCTGCAAAATTGTTGCAGATTGTGATTACTGCTGATCAAGAAGTTTTGCACTGTGTGCTGCTGCGTCTGGCCGAAATTGCTGCAGGGACGTTGCTTGTATTGCCTTTCCTGCTTGCCCGCACTCCTCAGTATGAGTGGTAGCTGCTTCCAATTACTCCTCAGTGAATGTTGCTGCTGCTGTTGGTGCTGCTCCTTGTTCTTCTGGTGGTGTTTCAGTCTGCCTTGGAAAGGATGCATCGTTGTCGGAATTGTCGATTTCGTACTGTGGATTAACAAAAAAAAATTGTGCTTCGTTAGTTGCTGAGTAAAATGCATTTAAAATCAATATAGCTTTACAACATGAAGGGTTATCTTATTCGAGCCTATTTAATGGCAAAGTAATAAATCTACTGAAAGCTTCCGTTTATGCTGTGCGCTGTAAGCATGCATTAGGGCGTAGTATTGGCGGTCAATAACCTTACTGCTTAACAAACAATCGTAACTCTCATACCACAGCTGTTGCTAGAGAACATTAAAACCAAGCCCCAGACATTCCGTAAGGGGTCGGGATCGTGTAAGGTATTGATTTATTTTAACGGTCTCTGAAATTGAAGGACACCTATAAACCATTCGTGGCGCCATTTTAGGAAGTGCACCGCTTTGTGAATATTAAGTATATAAATCATTTGTTGATACATAGACCACCGACGACGTTCCTTTCCTCCAATCAGCGAGCGGGAAAATGCGATCCTTTCATGCATGACAAAATAAGCACGTGCTTTGTCACACGCGACACACATCGCAGACAACACCACACAGTTGTGCGCCTCTGGGAGACGGAGGAACACAAACAGGTTGCCAATTTTTGATGCCGTGACCACCCAAGGTCAATTATGAACAGGTTTCCGCGTGCTGTCAACACTTTGGTCGGCAATGGAAAGTGTTTTGGCAGCGACGAGATCTGTGTACAGTGCAACACAGGGACATGCGTGTGACGATGATGTTGATACATTCAGCTCACCCAAGCGACGACGCAAAGGATCCCTCCAACTCTCCTAAAACGTGAAAATAAACCTGTGAACCTGCCAGTAAAGTCTGTCTGAAGCTTGGGTCACTATCGTTCTCTTGCCCGTACGTGGACTCCCTCTCGCTTTAATTGCAATATTGATTTTCGCTCCAAAGCGAATGCATTTCCCGTCTACCATTGCAGCAACGCGTCCAGGGACAGGTGCAATGACGACCACAACCATCCGGACAAATAAACGCTTTCGCTATCCTGCTTGCTATGAGGTGCTATGGTGGATATATGTATACACACACATAGACTCATTCGCTAGACAACAAGACTCCAGGCGAGAAGGGAAAAGCGGGAAGGTCTCGTTGTGAATTATCGATTTTCCACAATCGAGCAAAACTCAGCAGACAGACTGAATTTTCTCGCTATGTCACGTTTTTGGCTGAAATTTAATCTTTTAGCTACAATTACATTAGCTTATTTATGAAACATTGTGTTCGCTTTGGAAATGGAAGAAGCCAGCGCGGTTTCTGCACATTTAAATACATTTTTAAATGAGCTGGTGTTAGCGTGACTTCTACCGTTAATAATAAGTATAATAAAGCTTCTTGCTATACTAAACGAAACAACCGCGACGACACACTGCTTTCATCAAATGACAATGTACCCTAAAAAGTAAGCTATTGAGGAAACAAACCTTTTCAAAAGAATAAAATCTTACTGGGTTTCATTTTATTGCCATCGCGCTAGCTAAATATAAACCACTTGGGACGCAAGACTGCACACACCTTTAATTGCCTTTACTGATTTAACAAGACGCATCCGTCTCTCCCTATCCGCTCGGAAAATCTATTTCATTGCCGACGCTCCCAAATGTTGTCGCCGGTTGCTAATTCCGTGAAAAGCGGTGCTTACGCAACCGGTCCCAACTATGCCAGAAGCGACCCCATATCATAATATCGATCGGAGGGAACGAGCAGTGCATAACCAAAACAGTAGAAATGCATCGCTCCACCCAAAACAATCCCGGTGGTGCACAAACTGATGACGACTCGCATTAGTTCGCAGCCGGGAAAATGCAACAAAAAAAGTCCGTTGCAGACAACGATACCCCCCAAACTCCCCATTCCCTCACGACACAACCGTGGAAAAGGATAGGAGGGAAGAGGGTTTTGAGCAAATGTAGGTCAAACATAGAAACTTCGCGCTCCTCCACAAACCGGGTATGGTTTCTCGTTGCAGTTGCATGCTGTTTACTCATCCCACTCCATTCGAGCGATAGAAGCTGCTAGCACGATCAGCCGAGGGCATCCCTGTGCAAAGGGGGGGGGGGGGGGAGTTCGCCCACTCCCTCCTTCAGTGCACCTCTCCCGGAGGATTAAAAATAGCTTCAAATGACGCTTTTTCCGAGCAGGCAACTTTTTTTCCCCGTTTGGAATGCCTGTATTCTGCGTTTGGTGGTGGTGTTGTTAGTCGACAGTAGTACCTGTTTACATATTAAGCGAATGAAACAACGCATAGAAACAAGCATTAACAGCAGCTTCTTCTTGGAATGAACTACCTAGACGGTCGTGCATTGTCAACCTTCAAAGAAAAGCCATGTCATTTAATGATACACCACGCAGAGTTTTAAGCAGCTTTCAAAAATATCCATCCCTTAAAATGTAATTTAAATAGTAACATAACACAACATTCGACATTTCTTGCTCAACACCTTAAACAACCAATCATTTCCAGGAAAACTAATTCCATTTATTCAACGATTTTCCCTGATGGAAAACATGTGAGCATAGCGAAGAAGATAAATTTTATTCCAGCATAACAAAAGATGTGTAAACACATCACAAAAATGCGGCAACATCATCGTTCCATTAGGGAGTTGTTTACTTTGCATTCTCATCTATTTCCAACCAAACCCCGGTTGGGAAGATGGACAAGGTGGCGGTAGTTCTTCGGCAGCTAGCGAGCCGGCTAAAGTAGGTCAGTGCAAAAAAGGGAAGGAAGCAAAATAGACTGAAAACGTTCAAATTGGACGAGCAGGAGTTGCATACAGTGGGCAATGTTTTTAAACGGATATAATTTTCTACCGTCCCGAGAGCACGAACTCGCATACTGTGCGCGTAAACTATTAGCAAACAAACCGGCAACATGCCAGCCAGAGCATGCAGCCAGTAGCATTCCAACCAGCTGAGATGCCACGATGCAGTGGAGATGCAGTAAATAAAAATGCCATAATTAATCGATCAATATTGGAAGGAAGGGCACTTTCACGGTACCGTTAGCGAGACAACAAATTAAAATTAACCAAAACACTGTTGTCCCAAACTATCCCAACCGATTGTGTTTTTGTAGCTTTTTTTGCTGTCATTAGCGTCACGTAAATCCTCGTTGAATAAATGGGAACACATTTGGCAAGTGGGAAAAAGGAGCGCTCACCTCCAGGTCCACAAATACATCGATCGTGGATGGAATCGAAAGTCACACCTTTCCTCCTTTCTAAAGCGCCACATATACTGTTGCCTAACATTTTCGATTCATCTATTTTCCATTGAAAAGGCATTTCCTCCTTGTTCACTGAATGGTATATCAAATCGATTTTGTATGTTTGAGGGCTCGGTTCACAGATAATAGAAGAGGCAGCACAAAGCAATCATTCAAGCTTAATTTAATTTCGTTGTGATAACATTTTCGTTTGCGCATGGACAGCCCATGCTTTCGTTAGTACATGGTGGGTGAGTGGGGAGTGGGTGGGGGAGAGGGGGGTCGTGGATGTGACAAACCAAAAAGAAAGCTGTTGGTGTGGTTTCCAAAAGAAAGGAAAAATAGATTGAAAATGTGGATGACAGTATGCAGCAAGGATGTTATGCTTGAGAAGTTATTTTTAAGAAACGAAGCATAAATTGACGCAGTTTGGATATTGAACAGTCATTTTTTAACGGTCCACTAACAAATACATTTAGTTAGTTGTTTGCAAATTGCCCTATCATTTTACATAATGGTTTCAACAAGTTGGCCAACATTTCTACTCTATACCAAATACAAAGTCTCAAAGTGAAAAGTATTCATTTTTGTTAATCAGATCCACTTTCAACACCTTCTAGGAAGGCAAGCAAGAAAACAATATACAAATTAGTCACCTGGAAATGCTTTAATTTAAGAGAAAAAATCCCATTAGTTTGCTACTCAAACGAAAAACCGTACAATAATATTTCTTGCGATTTATGTTATTTGTTATTATATTTACAAAATGAAACGATAGCATGGCTGTGAATAACACTATTTTCATTCGCAATTCCATTAGTTTGAAGGGTTGCAAGCGAGAGATCGCTTAGACATTTCAATACAAATGTGTTGCAGTTAGTTTTTTTTTCATTGCTAACGTACAAATACGTCATTTTTTCCCAACATTGTTTTGGATAAAGATGTTGTCATACTCACCCTGTCCGGTTTACAATTTTAATATTTTGAAAAGAGCAACAATCAACAATCCTGACGAAAATTTTGCGCAAGACCACTTAAATGTGGCTTGTCCGGATTTACGATTGAGATACTTTATATTACTGAATCAAAATACAATACTCTTAAAGCAACTAAAATTTTCTGTTTAAAATATTCGAACCATTTCCCTTCCCTGACCCTAAAAGCTAGGGCCAACACCTTCGATTATTGCCATTGAGTCCGTCACTTTAATCACTTTAATAGGAAGCCAATTAACAAACTTTACTATTTTTCCACACATACAATCAACCTTTATTAAGAGCACCCTTCATTCACAACTGATATGAAGGGGGAGGAGAGGAGGGGGAGGGGGGGTTAGTGGCTCCTCTCTCGCCATTTTTCATTCGCTCGCTTGCCAGTGCAATTCTCACAAACCGGTACCGGAAAATCCTGTGGCTCCGTGCACGAAAGGAAAAAAGGAAAAAGACCTATTAAACTAACACTATTATACCCACCCGCATAGAGAGACGGACAGTGAGAGAGTGAGATAACTTCACTACCATTAAACTGTAAAACAATATTCCTATGTCAAGGGAATAGTTAGTAAAAGCCCGGCCGTGGTAGCACACGCTAAACCATCTTAAAGAGGCACATCCCATCTGCACCACAAGCATATTGCGTTGTGAGCAAAAAGCTCACCCTTAAGAGATCATAATCAGCCAGAACAGCATTTTCAGCAGCAAATTTTAATCAAATTCAAATACCTCGCGTAATGCATATTCGTCGTGATCAGAAGAACGTGCTTTCGTTCATTGCGGTAAAAGTGAATGGATCATAAAAATAGAAATGTTTAACAACAGTTCCTTTCAAGAAAAAAAAACAGGGAAAAATTTCAATCAATAATATCTGGGCAAGAACAGTATGTTGTGTTGTTTTCGTCGCAACGGGACGTTTCGGGAAAATGTTCGACTTTAAAGCACATCTAGCTTCACTAATACCATTCTGCAGTGGAAGGAAACAGGGGGAATGGCTTCTCTACTCGGCGCGGCACACCACCGCAGGGCTTCTCCGTGCTTTTACTAAAACCAGTCCAACCAGCAGCAAAGACGACCGACAAGCGAGGACGAGGAAAAACGGATCGATAATTCTGATGCTGGAAAGCGGCTTCTTCAGTGTACTGGTGTGAGAAGGCCCGGTCTCTGTATGCGTGTGCAAGCTTTGCGTTTCCACACTTGACTTCTTCCTGTGGGTGCTCTTACCCTCTGAGGAAAAAGCACATTTGCTCAGCGGAAAGATGGTTGAGGATGGAAAATGGTGCTCCTTTGGTTTCCATCCCCATTCTATCCCATGACAGCAACCAGAGCCGAGTCTGTAGCTTTTCCCCGATGGCATTTATTATGTTGACCACTTTCCATTTCCCGGCATCACACTCCAATTCCTTTGGCTCCCCCATTATAATGGCATTATTTTCCCATCTTCTCATCTCTCGTTCTCTTTTACTCCATCGCTTTTCCCGGTCGTAGGTCGGTCGTGCGCCAAGAACATCTGAGGTAAGATAGAACATGCTGAAGACGGCGGCAAATAGCTTTTTATGACCTAACTGAGAAAAAACGGCCCCCAGATGGAAATGTTCATGATGCAATGACGACGAACCTACAAGACCTTCGTAAAAGCATTTCCATCAAGAATGCGTAATACAGAACAATCAGCCAAAAAAGATTGAGAATTTAAACGATAAGAAACAGAACGGAGATATAGAGCTGAAAAGACGAGTGAAATGGAATGAGTTTTTCCGGGGTCATTTAAAAACAGTCTTGCGCTTGAAGGATATACAGGAAACAGTTGAGCAAAAGTATGCTGTCTTGTTAATACAGCCAATTGTTATGGACTGGTTTCCCATTTTTCGATTGCTTTCTTCTCTTTTTCTTTCTCTTCCTCCCTCTTTATATCTCACTCCCTCTCTCTTTCGCTGTCTTTCTCCCTCTCTGTCCGGCTCTTCTCGTCCTACACATTATCACGCCGTGTTGATGAAAATATGTCATTCCAGAGGCATCGCCATAAATACATTCCTCTGTCGGCAACTTTTCCGGCCTATTTCTTTATCTCAAGGCACACACAGAGCATGTCTATGCAGAGGAAGAAAAAACTCCATCCGCTACAGCTTTTCCGTCCAACAGCGCTTCGTAGTTTGATAAAGCTTTCCCTCCTTTTTTTTTTTGTTCCCGATGTGAAAGGGTGAAGACGTTTCACATACATCGTACGAAAGCGCACACAAATACGACGCTTATGTGAGTGAGGTAGTACAATGCTCTATGTGTTATTTGAAGGCCGCAAAGATGCCAGCAGCTTTTCACATCCCTCTGCATCCCGGCACAGGAATATGGAGGAGAGGAAAAACCAAAAAAACATTCCATCCCGCTCAATCTAAACCTTCCTTACACCATACCGTCTCCTTCTCTCACACGTCCTTACTTTTCTAGGGACAGGAAAAGCATGCTGCCCTTTACACACACCCCTGAAAATGCTAAACTTTCTCACATTCAATCTCGCGGTCTCACTCGTTTTCTTGCATCACAGAATCCCTTTGGAGAGGAGCACCCAAACCGGCAAGAGCGGCGTGATGATGTTGCCTCAAGCAGAGTGTGGTCAGGCTGTGGGGTGTTGTTGGTGATGATGATGATGAAATTCTGCAAATCCCAACCAACAGTAGCAGCAAAAAGCACTCAGTGGCGGGAGTTGAGAAAAAAAAACATCCCAACAGAGTCAAGGACAGGAAAAGCGTCAGAATCATAACGAATCATTTCCTTCAGAACGGGAAACAGGCAAAACAAATAAGCGCTCAAGTATAAATCCTCATCATGTTTATTGGACGGACCACGATCCCCCACCCACTCGATGATGCTGCTGCGGGGGATGGTGATAAATATAATTAATTTAAAAAATGGCACAAACATTACCAACTGGACAAAAAGCCTCTTCCGTTTTTCCTTACTCGTTCTTTTTTTCATAAAAAAAAAATAAGAACACGAATTTTCATAGCCTTCACGCTAAAAAAAATGCACGTAGCAGACGATGAGACGGAGAAAAATCGATTTTATATCCATCCACTGCAGCATACACACCACACGCACAGCATAACTGGAAGTGAAACGATCCCGAAACCAACCGCGATCGATTTCAAGGTTCACAAACAGTGAGATCCTGGTGTAGATAACATTTGAAAACCAAATGCATCCCACATCTAGATTATCTTACAAATACACAAGCTGTACAGATCCAAACAACAAAAATCCTATAAGGAATCAAACTTTTTAAATGACTATCTCATATTGCACACGTCAGTAAATAGCATGCGAATTTCGTAATACTTTGAAATGTGTTCCATTTCTGCTTTTTTATTACGCATTAAATGATTTGTAGCACCAACACTATTAGATGCGGTTATGATTTGCTCGATGTAACTTTATTTCGTTAATGTTTTTTTTCGCTTCGCAAATTAAATAGAATGCATATGTCCAAAATGATCTGGAATGATTTTTCTAAATTCATTTTTAACTGTTTCATTTCCACTTTGAGCCTAAAACGATTGTATTACAGTGTATTAAGTGAATACAGCCGCAAATCGAGCTCAGTCTGCCGTATGAATTTCAACAATATTTTACACTGAAAGAAGGTCCAAGAAATTGTTTATGGAAACACCATCAACCAAATATTTCTACGCAGTTTTTATTGATTGCACAATCCGGAGCATGTAGGATTATTTACGTATCCCACAGCGCCACATGACAAACGGGTGCGGCAGTCGCATGTGCGTACGCTTCCTGAATCACAATTGGGGCTCAATGTCCGAAAAAAAATTTACCTGGAAATGGTTTGCTCAGCTGCAGGACACGGACGGACATCATTAGAAAGAATCAACAGAAAAGAGGTGGAAAAATCAATGCCAATGTTTTCCATCCCATTCCCAAGGTCTCGTTTGCGCACAGTTACGCGCGCTCTCTTTCTCGATTGGACGATAAAATATACATTAACGCTTGGCAGCAGCAAAATGATGGGCTCGTCTAGTAGGGCGGAAAAAAGATTTAATTCTATTCGTTTTCAAGTGTACGAGTTTTGTACAGACCATAACAAACGTATGTAAAAATCCTTTCAATACGATTTTAAATACATTTTGGTTCAATTCTAGTTATGAGAATTATTATTGAAAAACCTCGTTACATTCTTTTCCTATGAGCTACACATTCAATTCATTTTTAATATTATCGTTGACATCTTTAACAATATGTGAATTGTCCTAATTTTAAAATTACAGCCTACAGACGATTCGCAGTTAGACACACACAAACACACAGGCGCTCACACAGACAGCACAACAAGCGACTGGTGAAATGTGCCTTGCGTATTTGGGGCGTTTGCTTTTATCGATTTTCCGTTTTCGTCTGCCCGGTTGGTTGGGTTGCGTACGCCGTCGTTGTAGGATAGGAAACCAGGCACGGTTTCGGGAATAAACAGAACATTTTAAGTAATTCTGCGGTTTACACCTCCACAGATTACACGGGAAAAGAAAAGGTGTATGACACCAGTCTAGATAAATATTCAATTTTAAAGGTACAGTAACCGTTTCCAATGGAAGTAATTCTTTGTATTAATCATTTTCTTTGAAAAAAAAAAGACATTTTACAGCAACAGTAACAAAGACAAATAATTTTCGATTAGACATTTCGTTACATTCCAAAAATCCTACTCGCTGTATATATATAAATATATATTTAATTGCCGTAAAAAACATACCCATACTGGCCCAAATTCATACAGAACACACCAAGCATAATTATGCTCTGTATGCTTAGCTCACGAAACAAACACGACCCGGAAGAATCCGTTTTTTCCCAGGGAAGTGAAGTTTTTTTTTCTTGCTTTTGGGACATGTTTTTTCATGCTCTGCTGTTATTTTGCCGCTTTGGAAAATCGATAAATATTGATCAATTTTCCACGGGCACATGGGGGAAGAAAGCCACACACAGAAAAGGAAAGAGAGTTACAGATGGTAGGGCTGAGAATTCACCTGTCAACGAGAGAGGCAAGAGCGTAAGAGATAGCGTGTAGGAAACGGAGGACGGACATGTGGAAAACTGAACTGAGGACCGAGGGCTCACAAGAACAGAAAAGAGCTAAGAACATGGTCTGTGTCGTTGCTTCTATGCGATGTTGTGCAATGGAGGAGGGCTGGTTTTGGTGAAAACTAACAACAACCTATCTCGCTCCGTTTTAGCATCCTGGAACTTATGGTACACACATTCGGTCGCTTGGTGATAAAGAGAGCCGAAACTGTGTATGCATCCGCAGAATAGAAAAAAAAAGTGATGCATCAACATAAGCGCGTTCCAACCATCGAAGTCCGTAAGGAAGAATCTCAAGTGCGGTTAGTTGCTAATGCACAAGAATGTATGATATTCTTACAACATAATGAGAAGATTAAAAAAATAATCAATGTCAATCTTGAATATAAAATTAAAAGTACAATATATTTAAAATTTGCAGAGTTAAGTCTAAATTCTTGTATGTGAGCTGCTATACATATTTCGGTACAGTGAAACTGACATTTGCATTTGAAAGCATGCATTTTTTTACCAAATCCATATTCAGAACTTTAAGCCTTTCTGTCCAGGTTTTCCCTCGAGGTACACTATTGATTAATATTACGCGTTTTTGTCGGACCAGCCTGGTCTGCATAAATAGCTTAAATTAATAATAATGAAAAACCTAACATGAACATAAACTGAATAAAACGGAAACGCAGACGTTCTTTAAATGCAGCTGTAGACAAATTAAAATCAAAGCTGTACAGTACTACATTTTATTCACGGCACATTAGCTGCAGTGGATTGCTTGCTACTCCGCGGTTCAAGACCAAGCAGAAGGCATCGTTGGTGGTATGAAGGTTGAACAGGGTTAGACCATAGAAAAAGTTGTAACGCAAACCGTATACACTTTCGTTGGATACTTTTATAGAACAGTAGAGGGTTTTCTGACACAT